>JAVJIF010016315.1:52500-92450 GCA_038442645.1 Agave tequilana
TTTCTTTTCTCTTCTCTTTTCTTTTAATTTTTCTTTTTCTTTTCCTTCCACCAACTTCTGCACCCTTCCACCATATTCCCCTCTTTTCTTTTCTTTTTCTTTCTTCTGCTTTCTTTTCTTTCTTCTTCTCTTCTCTTCTCTTCTCTAGGCCAGCGAAGCAGGCCCCTCCCTGTTAAAATCCTTCATCCTTCCCCTCCCAAATCTCTCACAATCTCCATCTCTCTCCCCAAACCCTCACTTCCCCTTTCCTCCTCTCTCTCACTTCTCAATTTCTCCTCACACCCCTCTCTCTCTCTCATCCTTAATGGGCCAACCACCTCCACCTCTGGCATGACCCACCTCCAGTGTGCCACCCTAGGATGGCGGCCACTCCGGCCTCTTCTCATCTCCTCCACTTCTTCCTCCACCATCTCCAACATCATTATCGTCTTCATCTTCATTTTCAACTCAACCACCAACCCCCACCTCCACTCATCACCACCACTAACCCATTACCCTCACTACGTCTATCCAGACCACCAAGCACCACCATCAACATTATCTTCTTTATTTCCAAAACACCCACCACCATCACTAAAACTTCCTCTCTCCCCCTCCTCGGGGTGGCCGGTGGCCACCCCAAGGCTGATGGTGCCCGGTGCCGCCCCGGTGCTGCCTAGCCCACAACCATGCCATGAGCGGCAGGTGGCAGCAAGCCCCTTCTTTTTTCTCTCTCTTGATGTCTCTTCCCTGCTCTCTCTCTCTTGATGTCTCTCCCCTCTCTCTCTCCTCTCTCTTATTCTAATATATATTTTTAATAAATATTAGTGGCATGTGCTCGTGTTCTTGGGATTCTGGATTTACGGCAATTTTTCAAAGATTCTTTAGGCGACTGTCCTTGCCTCATTCTGTGTTTCCCGCTTCACGGGTTAAATTGTATTTTTAGGAAATTTATATATTTATCTTTTCCCTGTGTGTATTTGTATTGATGTATTGGCGCATTATATCTGTGTTGTGGACATGTAACTGGTGTTGTGCATTGTATTGGTATGAGTGTGTACTGTATTCTATCAATTGTTTCCTGTAATAGTGTAGACAATATTATATTTGTGCATGTACTGGTACTAACCGTGCAGGTACCCTTGTACAGTCTCATGTTTTTTGCCTACTTCTGGGATGGCTACCCAATAGGAATTGGTCTTGCATCCTTATGGGTTTCATGGGAGCTACCGAGAGTGCACTTTGACCCCGATCTTACTTTTAGCCCTTCGAGCTCTCACCCACTTCCTCGAAAGAGGAGTGAGCTCAGACCGTCAGGTCTTTCAGCTCAGCCTGGTAGGTGAGCCTAGTGCTCAACGCTTTACCGCTAAGTCCATCCGAGCGTAGTAATGTCGTGAGTATAACTTTGTCACGGGTGATGCGGAGCAGTTCGCCTGCCACCAAACACGTGTGTTAGCCATACCGCGAGCAGTAATCACACCGAACGTGATGGCGTTTAGTGCTGTATGTTAGCTTCACTCCAGCCTAGCTTAGTCTGCTTGATTGCGCACTTGATTATTAATCATTATTATTACTGAATGCCTTGATACGCTCTTTGTTGGCCCAAAGGCCCATCACTCTAGTTTTGATGATGATCAACTCATGTAGTTATGATTACTAATGATCTTGTGTTTAATTAGTGTCAGATTTGTTATCAAGATCTTAGTAGGTGTGGAGCTTCAACAAAGGATTTAAAGACATATTTTGGAGCTAGCACCGGTTGATTCAAGAGCTTGTGCATCAAGATCACATCTAGTACTCAAGAGGAGTTTAGCTCTATGGATCGAGTTTGGACCAAGTCAAGAAGATGAGAAGACTTCAAGGGAAGACTTCAAGATCAAGACTTGTGTCTAGGTATAAGATTTAATTTTTAGAAGATTTTGTTTTAGTTAAAAATGTAAAGGATAGAGTAGTTGGTGGATTGCTCAAGTATACCATGCACACACACTTTTGATTTAGTTTGTTTTAGAAAAGAATTTTAACAAAAACCAAACATGTATTCAAGTGAAGATTTCAAGTGTTTTTGGTATTTCTTATGAACATGTTTTTAACCAAAACCATTTTAGAACTCTCGGGTTTTCTCGGTCGACCGGGCGGGCCGACCGTTCTGCTGATCTGCTCGACATTCATTTAGTTTTGTCATAACTTTTTATTCTTATATTCAATTAACATGATTTAAATTGAATTTTAAAGATAACTTTCAGAGCTACATTTAATATTCAATAATCATTTTCTGATTTAAATGTTAAGAATGTCAAATATTGGGTTGAAGTCTGTTCTTGTTCTAAAAACAGTTTACAGTTTCTGATTTGATACCTTTTAGTATTTTGTTGATAACTTTCAATTCTGAATTGATATTGATTTGATTTAAGTCGCATTAGAAAGAAGACTTCAATATCTACAACTTAATCCTATATACTTATTCTCAAATTCGAATGTCTTAGACCTAAAAACTGTGCTCCAAGTTAACCCATTGCACAGAGGTCGGTCGACCGGGCCAGTCGACCGGGCCGGTCGACCGACGTGCACAGAACCGTGCACGTCTGGCAGTTCTGTGTGCGGTCGACCGGGCCGGTCGACCGTAACTGAGAGCAGTGCTCTCTGTTCTTCTGGGTCGACCGGGCCGGTCGACCGGAGGCTCCAACGGTCGGATTTTTGACCGTTGGCGGTCGACCGGGCGGTCGACCGGCAGGCTGTCAGAACCCCAACGACTAGTTTTGACAGCCTATATATTTGGGGGCTTGTGGACTGTTTTGACCAAGATTTGGAGAAGTTTTTAGAGCCAGTTTTTCCCACTCCTTTCAGCAGTTTTTCTCCACAAAATAGAGAGATAATACTTCCAATCCAAAGGGAGTTTTATTTAGAGTGTGTAAAAGAGATTTCTTGAGTTTTTCACCATAGCTTTCATCCTTGTTTTTCTCACATCACACTTGAGCTATCCATCGATTATTCATCCTATAGGTGTGTTGTAGTGAGAGGATTATTTCATTGCCTTATCTATCCATAGGATTGTGTTTTGAGAGTTTGTAATTGGTGATCAAAGAGTTGTGATCACCAAAGTTCATCTTTGTTCCTTTGAGGAGGCGGACGGTTGTGTTCGCGATTGTTTGGGTCCTAGTGAGGACTTGGTGATTTCGGGTTCGGGTGCGAACTCGTGATTGAGGTGCGGCCTCGGCGAGCCGGTGGGCTTGCGGTGTGTACGCGACTAGAGAGTCCGAGGGCTTGTAGGTGTTGCGGCACCGAGGAGAGATCCAGTGGGATCTTGCATAGTGGAAATCCTTCGTGTGTCGAAGGCGGGGATGTAGAACAAGTGTGCTCGAACCTCAAAACAAACCCTTTGTGTTTGCGATTGCTCTCTCTCTCTCTCTCTCTCTCTCTCTCTCTCTCTCTCTCTCTCTCTTGTCTCTTGTTTATATCTTGAATTTAATTATTGTCTATCTTTATATGCTTGATATATTCATTTGTGCTTAATTGATATACTTGCGTGGGATTGTTTGCTAACACTTGTATTCAACCAAGAGAGCCAACGCGGAACCTCAACCCATTCAAGGGGAATCTAGAGGAGTTTGTCCAGAGCCCTTCACGGGGAATTCGATAACACTCTTGTGTTATACATAGTGTTTAGTGTAAAAGTTTTAATTAGGTCATAATTGCTTTTTGCTTCCGCATTATTTGCATCATTCATCATTAAGTGACCTTTAGATTAGCCTTCACCTATTCACCCCCCTCTAGGTGAACCCTTCAATTGGTATCAGAGCTTGGTACTCTAATTTGGTCTAACAACCTGGAGTTAAAGATCCTCATTTTTAGGCTAATCACATATTTTGTACACACACCATGGACTTCATGTCACCACCCATGTTTGACATTGTTAACATCCATATATGGAAGGTGAAGATGTCCTTGTATCTCAAAGCCTTAGATTTTCATGTTTATCTTGCCACTACTAATAATGCATATTGTTTAGATGGTAAGAATATCGAGGCTAATGCAAAAGCCCTTCATGCTTTAAAGTCAAGCCTAAATGATGATTATTTATCTAGGGTTTCTAACTTTGATTTGGCTTTTGTAGTTTGGAACGCCCTCCTCTCCCTTGGCGAAAATGATCAATACTATGCGGGGAGTGATTCGGATGTTGGAAGCGACATCTCCAATAAGTGCTACATGGTCCAAGGGGATAACCCCCTTGAGGTAACTACCGAATCCGAGGATGAGGATGTAGACATGTCATATGAAGAGCTCTCTACATTTTGTTAATTATTGCTTAATAATATGACATGATTAAGAAAGATAATAAAAATTTGAAAAGAACATTGATTGCATGCATATAGAACAAGATTCATTTAAATCTAAGATTGAATGTTTAGAAAAAGAAAAAGATGATTTGAAAAATGAGAATGTTTCCCTTATGTCTAAATTAAATGATCTTTGTGAAGGGAACACGATTTTGAAAAATAAAATTATTTTGGTGGAAACTCAAAAGGAAATTGTTTTGCAAGAAAACAACTCTTTGAAAAAGAAAATTTTGAAAAAGAAAAGGAAAAAGAAAAGGTTTTTAAAGAGAAGAAAAATGACTCTTTATCTCACATGTCTTTACATGCCACCATTGATGATAGTGAGATTAAGAACTTGAAAAATAAAATTAATTGTTTGAGCTCAACTTTGAGCTCGTGTGCATTCAATCATAAGAGATTGGAGTCTTTGTTTTCAAAGAAATAAACTCCACACATTCATGCACATCATTCTCATCATGCTTATGTTGCACGTCATGATCACACCAACACACATAAGCATCATAAGGTGTACAAATGTACACATTGTTGAAATACACCTAGAGGGGGGGTGAATAGGTGAAAGTGCTAATCTAGTGAACTTAATGCAAACTAAGTGTGCTAAATGCGGAAGCTAAAACAATCTTACAAGAACACTTAGTACAATCCAACAAGTGTTGCCGAATTCCCCTTGCGAGGCTCTGGACAAGCACCTCTTGATTCCCCTTGAATGGGTGAGGTTGCTATATGAAGCTCTTGTTGGATGAGTATAAGTGTTGCACACACACAAGCAATCCAAGCATATACAATATATAACAATATGAATAATATGCAAGGTGCAAATGCAAGCAAGTATGAATATGCTCAATCCCACGCAAAAATATATGATGCAATGAAAGAATGATGCTTGCACAAATGTAAAAAGAGTAGAGTTGAGAGAAATTGGATCAAACGCAAAGACCAAGATGTGTTTCGAGGTTCGAGCCCCTAGCTCTACATCCCCGCCTACACCACCGTGTAGGATTTCCCAATCCACTATAGGAGTACCAAACTCCTCTCTCAACCTTACAATGCCACCGAGGCAATACAACACACAATCCACCTCTATCAAGAGGGATACGGCCCGTAGCCAACCACAACACACACCTCTACCTAAGAGGTATAAGGCCCGTACCCAACAACAAACACTACCTCTACCGAAGAGGCTCACACACCAATACCACTCCGATCACCTCTACCGAAGAGGGATTCACAAATTAAGGAGGGTTTACAACTCAAGAGGTGTACAACTACAACCTCAAACACTTCTCTTTTCTTTCTCTTTTCTTTTCTGTTTTCTTTTCCACAAAAACAAAAATCCTAATAGTTTAGGATAGAAGATAGCTCAAGTGTGGAAACTATGTGTTTTTGGAAAACAAGCAACAAAGAAAACACTTGGGAAATTCTTGTAAAAGATGGAGAATGAAAACCAATACAAATATCCCAAATTCCTATTTCTTTGATTTTTCCAAAAACCCAAAACAATAAAGATTAGAAGTTTAAAGCACAAAAACTATTTTGAAAACTCTTTAAAAACACTTCAGAAACTGCAATTTTTCCCTTATAAAAACCTTGGCCAAAATCCCAAATGAATGGGGTTTATATAGGCCAAAACAGAAAACTAGCCGTTAGGCTGATGTGGCATTTTTGACAGCCACCGGTCGACCGGCCCGGTCGACCGCCAACGGTCGAAATTATGACCGTTGGGAGATTCGGTCGACTGCCAGTCGACCGACCAACAGAAGGAAACACAGTTTCCTTCTATCGGTCGACCGACCCAGTCGACCGACAAGATACAGAGAGCAGACTCTCTATATCGGTCGACTGGGTCCATGTCCGGTCGACCGACGGACATGCACAGCCTGTGCATGTCCCGGCAGAGCAGCCGGTCGACTGCCGGTCGACCGGTCTGCCTGGAAAACTGTTTTCTGGGCAGATTTTGAGATAGAAAATTTTGTAAAAAATATTTTAACACTTGTAAAAATTCCACAAAAATATGTTTTATCATTTTACTTGATAACTAAACTTGTGATAAAAATTTCAAGACATATATCAAACATATCAATTCATTTTTGTGTCTTGCCAATTTTATCAAAAATAAAACTTGTATTTTTATCAAACTAGATTTTTCCAAAAACATGAATAGGAATGTCAAAATAAGTTTGTCTATAAGTTAAGCATGTATGTATAACTAGAAAACATCTACTATACATATTAATCATGAAAACTTGTTTTGATCAAACTATTCATGAAATCAATATCAAAACCAAACCATGTGTATTTTGTGCACTTGAGCATATCAACTAAACTAAGCTTTAACAAATGGATCTAAAACTCAAAACTAAACCTATGGATACCTAAGTCTTCTTGACGATCTTCATCTTCAAGTAGACTAGCTCCCAAACGCGATCCACCGAGTGCAAAGGTATGATCTTTAAGCTTTGGCACCGGAATCACCATGATAAGCTTCCAAACATCTTGTTGAAGCTAATCACCAACACTAATAACCTGCTAATGATCTGAAACTTAGAAACACAAGAATATTAGTAAATATAACTACATGAGTTGATCATCATCAAAACTAGAGTGGAAGGCCTTTGGGCCAACAATCTCCCCTTTTTGATGATGACAAAACTCATGGAGTTATATATGCATGGATTAAAGTTAAGCTTCAAAGAAGCTCCCCCTCAACTCATGCATAAACAAATAAACAATAATATGCAATGCATGACAATGCATATAAACATGGTACTCTAGATATCAATGGAATATTCAACATACAATATGTTCTAGATACCAATTAAGCAAAGAAGACATGCATATATTATAAACAAAAACACAAATTCTTCTCCCCCTTTTTGTCAATCATCAACAAAGGGGTAAGAGCAAAATCAAAACATATTCTTAAAACAAAATTGTTCTTAATTCTTAAAACAAATACATGCATACAAAGACATGCATATAAGCTACAAAAATCTTCTCCTCCTTTTTGTCCTAATCAAGGAACCAATAAAGGGTTTAAAAAAAAAACATAAAAACAAATTTTCTCCCCTTTTTGTCAAAAACAAAAAGATCAAGAAGGGGTAATCCAAAACAAATATGATACCAATTCAAGATATGACAATAAGGTGCATATTGATACCAAATGAAATAAACAAGGATGAATAAATGTTATATGCTATATATATTCATGAAGAGGAAGACGCTAAGTTAGCTTCCCTACACATATGCATTACATGAAGGAGGAATGTGAAGCCCTAATTCACATAACACACATTATGTAATGAATAAGAGGAGATGTGAAGCTCCCCCTACACACGTGTACCATATAAAGAAAAGATGTTAGCTTTTCAATACACAATACACTCAACATGAATTTATATACATATAGGCAATGTAAATTAAAAGTATATCTATTTTCTTAAACAAAATCTTGAGATACCAATTAACAATACTCAACATAAACATCTTGATATCTTTAAGAGAAATATGTTCTTTTAACCATATGAAAGTAATTGAAAGTAATTTTAACATAAAGCAAGGGAGTGGGAATCAAATACCAATTGAAAGACAACATCAAATTTTCTCCCCCTTTATGAAATACCAACTAAACATATGCATAAGCTTATTTTAAGATACAAATTGAAAACAATCAATCATTAGAAATTTTCAAGCTTAGCATTAAGATGTATATGTATGAAAGTAATAGATACCAATTGAAATTGATACCATAGGATAGAAAGCATACATACATACATAAAACATATATGAGTATACAAGAAGGATCAAAAATTGATACCAATTGAAATATGTTCAAAGATACCAATTTAAAGAATAAGGTCAAGTGTATCTCATATTATCACAATAAGGAATACGAACAAGTTAAATGAAAAGTTTTGTTAACTAGTACGAAATCCTTCAAGCAAGGAATAAATACAAGTCATTTTTCATAAAAATGAAATCCACATGATAATCAACACTCTATTCAATTAAGTATGAAAAGGTCTCATGAAAACAAAGCATGACCAATTAATAGGTGTGAGTGTACAAGTAAAGTGTGGAGATCACAATCATGAAAAATTGTTCAATTAAGTTCAAATATTCCTTAAAACAAGAAATCATCAAATATTTAATCTTCTAGATATATGTATGTCTAATACAAGCTAAAGTATACATACATATCCAAAATACAAACGAGTCCACAAGTATATATGTATGAAGGCACGTGGCTCAAAAGGATGTATATGTATAAGATTAGTTTGAACTAGGTAGACATATACATGAAGTCAAATATAAACACATGAAAAACATGAAAATCTCAATTTTCATTTAAAATCAAATTCATTTCAAGGTATATGTATGATTTGTCAAACAATAAGTATACATACATATCCCTAAACACAATTGAGTCCATAATAGATATTTGCATGAGGGGCAAATGACTCAAGGGGTATACATGTATATCTTAATGTTTGGCAAGTTAAACATATACATGAAGTAAAAACTCATAATCATAAAATAAATACAAAAATTGAATACAAGTTTAAAAATGTGCGAATCATCAAAACTAGACTATATTCACACATCTAATGGGAACAACCAAGCATTCAATCCAAAACATATATAGATTTGTTTGTAGCCCATTCTATGTGCAAGTATAAATCCTAGTCTTAATGAGAACTAACATCTAAACATGTAATCAAATCATTAAGTACAATACAAACACGAATATCATTTTGCTAAAACAAAACACGTAAATTCATCAAAATTCTTTTATTTTGTGAACCAACTTCTAGGTATATGTATGATCCATCCAAATCTAACGATATACATACATATCCCAACTATAAACGAGTCTATTAAAAATATTTGCATTGAAGGCAAAAGACTCATGGGTATACATGTATATTTATTAGGTTTGAATTTAAAATACATATACATGAAGTAGAATCATAAAAATAGGTATGACAAGTATAAACAAAGGAATCATCAAAACTAGCCTATACTTGTGCACATAGTGGGTACAAATGAGCATGAAGAGCAAAACATATATAAGTCAATTTGTTCTCACTAAGTGTACATGTATACATGCAAGTTTTGATAAAATCTACATTTAAACATGTATATACCACATGAAGCACAAAACACATATAAAACAACATGATACAACTAAAACATGAAACAAACGTTCATATGATCAATATGTATATGCATATGCATTAGATCTAGGATATACATATTAGATCAAAAGTGAGATCACACAAATATAAATCTACATTGAGCATGGGTGTCTCTAAACAACTAAGCATGTATATCACTAATCTAATGAACATGATATAACATAGTGAACATTAAACAATGACATGCTATAACACAAATGATATGAACATGTAATCAATGAACAATTAAAACATGTTATAATCATAAATAGGGAGTTAGGAATTGTTACCAAAAGCCTAGAAGGCAACCTTCCTTGTCTCCTAAACATGGTGGTCCTTTCCACCTAATCATCCCTTGAAAGTGATGCATCCAATTGATTTCCTTTAAGTACGGAACGCATCCACTCCAAGGTGCCATCACTCTCACGTCATGTGAGAGTCCACACCTACATCAAAAATTGGAGGGGTGGTCTTTGGTACCCATAGTCTTTTGGGTCCATGGGAGTTAGTCTCATCTCTAACCCAAACAAATTTCTTTTTATTTGCTAAATTATTGACATGTAATCTATCAAAGCAAAATTTAGCAAGATGGCCTTTTCGACCACAATGTGTACAAGTGTACACATGAGCATACGTGTGATGGTGTCCGTGAGGAGCATGTGTATGCCTTGGAGGGTGTGCATGCATAAAAGATGGAACTTGTTTCTTTCGAAGCAAAGTTTCCAATCGTGTATGGTTCATGGCACATTGGCTCATAGTGGAGCCCAAACAATCTACCTTCTTCTTAAGCATACAAATATCATCATTAATCTTAGAAGAAGAGGTACATGCATTAGGTAGTCTAGATGATGAGGCTACACTAGCATGGCAAACATGAGAAGACATATCATTTTTCAAAGAATTATTTTTACTTAAACAAATTTCTAATTCTTTTGAAATGAACACAATTTCTCTTTTCAAAGAATCATTTTCTTTTAAAACAAATTCTACCTTTGAAGATAAAATATCATTGTTTTTTAAAACCTCATTGCAATCATTTTTAGATTTTAAAAGGTTATTTTCTTTAAGTGCAAGTTCTAATTGAGATCTCAATGAATCCCTTTCATTATAGACCTCAACCTTCTCTTGCAAAACAATATCAAGTCTAGTATGCAAATCCTTATTTTCTTTTTCAATTCCTAGACTTTTCTTTTTCAAAATTTTATAATTTTCTATCAATTTTTCACAAACTATAGAAAGTTCTTCATTTAAGGCATGGGGATCAACAATATCATCACATGAAGAACAAGCATCATCACTATCTAGGTGGGATTCCGAATGTACCTCAAGGGAGTCATTCCCTTGGACCATGAAACATTGTGGTTCGGATTCTCCACTAGATTCCTCTTCTTGGATTTGTTCTTGAAGCTCGGAGGTGGTGGTTGTGGTTGTCAATTTGTTCCACACTACAAAAGCGGAATCAATATTAGAAACATGTAAAAGATAATCTTTAGGCAATGTGCTTCTAATAGCCTCTAGGGCTTGTACATTGGCCCTTATATGAATGAGGTTACCAAGATAGCATTTCTTGGTAGCCGCAAGGAAAGTATGTAAACCTAGGGTTTGTAGGTAAATGGACATCCTAGTCTTCCAAACAAGAATGTTGGAAGGGTCATAGCTAGGAGGGGTCATGAAGTCCATGGTAAACTAAATGTATGCAAACAAATATTATGCAAACAAGATTAGCAAGCAAATGGATCACTCCTAGGATGTTAAGCCTAATATCAGGAGCACTAGCTCTGATACCAATTGAAATACACCTAGAGGGGGGGTGAATAGGTGAAAGTGCTAATCTAGTGAACTTAATGCAAACTAAGTGTGCTAAATGCGGAAGCTAAAACAATCTTACAAGAACACTTAGTACAATCCAACAAGTGTTGCCGAATTCCCCTTGCGAGGCTCTGGACAAGCACCTCTTGATTCCCCTTGAATGGGTTGAGGTTGCTATATGAAGCTCTTGTTGGATGAGTATAAGTGTTGCACACACACAAGCAATCCAAGCATATACAATATATAACAATATGAATAATATGCAAGGTGCAAATGCAAGCAAGTATGAATATGCTCAATCCCACGCAAAAATATATGATGCAATGAAAGAATGATGCTTGCACAAATGTAAAAAGAGTAGAGTTGAGAGAAATTGGATCAAACGCAAAGACCAAGATGTGTTTCGAGGTTCGAGCCCCTAGCTCTACATCCCCGCCTACACCACCGTGTAGGATTTCCCAATCCACTATAGGAGTACCAAACTCCTCTCTCACCTTACAATGCCACCGAGGCAATACAACACACAATCCACCTCTATCAAGAGGGATACGGCCCGTAGCCAACCACAACACACACCTCTACCTAAGAGGTATAAGGCCCGTACCCAACAACAAACACTACCTCTACCGAAGAGGCTCACACACCAATACCACTCCGATCACCTCTACCGAAGAGGGATTCACAAATTAAGGAGGGTTTACAACTCAAGAGGTGTACAACTACAACCTCAAACACTTCTCTTTTCTTTCTCTTTTCTTTTCTCTTTTCTTTCCACAAAAACAAAATCCTAATAGTTTAGGATAGAAGATAGCTCAAGTGTGGAAACTATGTGTTTTGGAAAACAAGCAACAAAGAAAACACTTGGGAAATTCTTGTAAAAGATGGAGAATGAAAACCAATACAAATATCCCAAATTCCTATTTCTTTGATTTTTCCAAAAACCCAAAACAATAAAGATTAGAAGTTTAAAGCACAAAAACTATTTTGAAAACTCTTTAAAAACACTTCAGAAACTGCAATTTTTCCCTTATAAAAACCTTGGCCAAAATCCCAAATGAATGGGGTTTATATAGGCCAAAACAGAAAACTAGCCGTTAGGCTGATGTGGCATTTTTGACAGCCACCGGTCGACCGGCCCGGTCGACCGCCAACGGTCGAAATTATGACCGTTGGGAGATTCGGTCGACTGCCAGTCGACCGACCAACAGAAGGAAACACAGTTTCCTTCTATCGGTCGACCGACCCAGTCGACCGACAAGATACAGAGAGCAGACTCTCTATATCGGTCGACTGGGTCCATGTCCCGGTCGACCGACGGACATGCACAGCCTGTGCATGTCCCGGCAGAGCAGCCGGTCGACCGGTCGACCGGTCTGCCTGGAAAACTGTTTTTCTGGGCAGATTTTGAGATAGAAAATTTTGTAAAAATATTTTAACACTTGTAAAAATTCCACAAAAATATGTTTTATCATTTTACTTGATAACTAAACTTGTGATAAAAATTTCAAGACATATATCAAACATATCAATTCATTTTTGTGTCTTGCCAATTTTATCAAAAATAAAACTTGTATTTTTATCAAACTAGATTTTTCCAAAAACATGAATAGGAATGTCAAAATAAGTTTGTCTATAAGTTAAGCATGTATGTATAACTAGAAAACATCTACTATACATATTAATCATGAAAACTTGTTTTGATCAAACTATTCATGAAATCAATATCAAAAACCAAACCATGTGTATTTTGTGCACTTGAGCATATCAACTAAACTAAGCTTTAACAAATGGATCTAAAACTCAAAACTAAACCTATGGATACCTAAGTCTTCTTGACGATCTTCATCTTCAAGTAGACTAGCTCCCAAACGCGATCCACCGAGTGCAAAGGTATGATCTTTAAGCTTTGGCACCGGAATCACCATGATAAGCTTCCAAACATCTTGTTGAAGCTAATCACCAACACTAATAACCTGCTAATGATCTGAAACTTAGAAACACAAGAATATTAGTAAATATAACTACATGAGTTGATCATCATCAAAACTAGAGTGGAAGGCCTTTGGGCCAACAATTGTGGCCGCAAAAGCCATTTAGCAAAGTTTTGTTTGATAGATTACATCATATAAATTTTGCTATGAATAAAAATTTTTGGGTTCCTTACAAAGCTAACCCCCAAGGACCCAATAAAATATGGGTACCAAAACTCCCACCCCATGTTTTTGATGTAGGTGAGGATCTCTCAAGACGTGAGAGATTTGGTGCCTTGGTAGTGGATGCACATGGATTGGATGGACACACTTTAGACGCATCGCTATCAAAGGAGGTTTGGTGGGAAAGACCACCGTGTTTGGAGCTTTAGAGTTGGTAACAATCTCTAAACTCCCTTTTATTCATGTTCATGCTTGTTCATTCATATTATTTTGAGCATGTTCATGTTTTATGTATTTTTGTGCTTCATGTGGTGTGAACTTGTTTAGATGTAGTATTTGTCAAAACTTGGATTTATACATGTACAAATAGTGAGAACAAATTGATTCATATATGTTTGCACTTCATGCTCATTTGTACCCACTATATGCATATGTATAGCCTAGTTTTGATGATTCTTTCATTTACACTTGTTTTACCTATTTTCATGTTTTTACTTCATGTATATGTATTTTGTATTCAAATCTAATAAATATATATGTATACCCGTGAGTCTCTTGCCTTCATGCAAATACATTTGATACACTCTTTTATGTTTGGGATATGTATGTGTATTGTTAGGATTGGATAAATCATACATATGCCTAGAAGTGTATTATTTTAAGAAAAATAAATTTCATGTTTTATAAAATGTTATTCATCTTTTTGAGCTTCAATGTCTATTTTCATGAAAATGCTATTTACATAACCTTTGAACACTCATCTTTTACTTTTTAAGATAATTTTGAGCTTTATGGACTATGAGTGCTTGAACTTTTATGTATTTAGTATGATTCATGAAATATATATGCTTTGATTTCATGTTTGAAGGATCTTTAACTAGTTTTTCAAAAATTATTTTAACTAGTTATTGTTCCTCTTTGGTAGTGATTTTCAATGCTAAAATATTTTCAAACCTATTTTTGAAAACCCCTACCTTCTATGGGAGGATGGATGGGCGATTATGCTCAAGTTTGCTTAATAGTGAAAATCATTTTAATCTTGAACATGATTGGGAGGTATAGGTTATGAGTTATACACTTGATCTTATTGTTATGTCAATTGGTATCATTGAATCGTTTCAATTGGTATCAATATGAACTATTTTGTATATACTCATATTTTGTTTCTTATATATGTATGTATCAATTTCACTTGTATACTCATTTTTCATACGTATATATGATTTTTATGTGCTTAACTTACAATTGGTTCACATTTTGTTAAAGCACAAAGTTTTTGATGAAAAATAAAAATTTTGATCATTATGTTTACCATTGATATCAAAATGCTTCAACTTCATATTTGTTAAATTTCAATTGGTATCAATATGATTTACAAAAATGATTATTTTCAATTTGGTATCTTAAATTTGTTTGTTTTACTAAAGCTCTGATACCTTTAAAAATTTTGTTTAAGAAAAATAAAAAAAACATTTTGTTGATTTGTATTTCTTATATGCAAGGAGAGCTTAACATCTCTTCTACATAGATTCATGTTGAGTGTATTGTGTATTGAAGAGCTTGACAACTCTCTTTATATGGTACACGTGTGTAGGGGGAGCTTCACATCTCCTCTTATGCATTACATAATATGTGTTATGTGAATTGGGGCTTGTCATCCCTTCTTCATGTAATGCATATGTGTAGGGAAGCTAACTTAACGTCTTCCTCTTCATGAATATATATCGCATATAACCCTTTATTGATATGTTTGACCCCTATTGATCTCTTTGTTTATGAAAAAAAAAGGGGAGAAAGATTTGATGATTTTGTTTTACCTTAAACCCTTTGTTGATGATTGACAAAAAGGGGGAGAGGTATTTGCTATATATGCATGTTTTTATTAAAGGATTTATGTTTATGCATATATGTTGTTTTGCAAATAGGAGAAAAAGATTTTGTTTTATGCTTGATAGCATGTTTACTCCTTCATTTGCATACATGTTTATGTGCCTCATTGCATATCTATTTGTTTATGTGTTATGCATGAGTTAAGGGGGAGCTTCCTTGAAGCTTTACTTTAATCCATGCATATATAACTTCATGAGTTTTGTCATCATCAAAAAGGGGGAGATTGTTGGCCCAAAGCCCATCACTCTAGTTTTGATGATGATCAACTCATGTAGTTATGATTACTAATGATCTTGTGTTTAATTAGTGTCAGATTTGTTATCAAGATCTTAGTAGGTGTGGAGCTTCAACAAAGGATTTAAAGACATATTTTGGAGCTAGCACCGGTTGATTCAAGAGCTTGTGCATCAAGATCATATCTAGTACTCAAGAGGAGTCTAGCTCTATGGATCGAGTTTGGACCAAGTCAAGAAGATGAGAAAACTTCAAGGGAAGACTTCAAGATCAAGACTTGTGTCTAGGTATAAGATTTAGTTTTTAGAAGATTTTGTTTTAGTTAAAAATATAAAGGATAGAGTAGTTGGTGGATTGCTCAAGTATACCATGCACACACACTCTTGATTTAGTTTGTTTTAGAAAAGAATTTTAACCAAAAACCAAACATGTATTCAGTGAAGATTTCAAGTGTTTTTGGTATTTCTTATGAACATGTTTTTTAACCAAAACCATTTTAGAACTCTCGGGTTTTTTCGGTCGACCGGGCTGCCGACCGTTCTGCTGATCTGCTCGACATTCTTTTAGTTTTCTAGTCATAACTTTTGATTCTTATATTCAATTAACATGATTTAAATTGAATTTTAAAGATGACTTTCAGAGATACATTTAATAATAAATAATCATTTTCTGATTTAAATGTTAAGAATGTCAAATATTGGGTGAAGTCTGTTCTTGTTCTAAAAACAGTTTACAGTTTATGATTTGATACCTTTTAGTATTTTATTAATACCTTTCAATTAGGAATTGATATTTATTTTATTTAAGTTGCATTAGAAAGAAGACTTCAGTATCTACAACTTCATCCTATATACTTATTCCGAAATTCGAACGTTTTAGATCTCAAAACTGTGCTCCAAGTTAACCTATTGCACAGAGGTCGGTCGACCGGGCCAGTCGACCGGGCCGGTCGACCGACGTGCACAGAACCGTGCACGTCTGGCAGTTCTGTGTGCGGTCGACCGGGCCGGTCGACCGTAACTGAGAGCAGTGCTCTCTGTTCTTCTGGGTCGACGGGCGGTCGACCGGAGGCTCCAACGGTCGGATTTTTGACCGTTGGCGGTCGACCGGGCGGTCGACCGGCAGGCCTGTCAGAACCCCAACGGCTAGTTTTGACAGCCTATATATATGGGGGTTTGTGGACTGTTTTGACCAAGATTTGGAGAAGTTTTTAGAGCCAGTTTTTCCCACTCCTTTCAGCAGTTTTTCTCCACAAAATAGAGAGCTAATACTTCCAATCCAAAGGGAGTTTTATTTAGAGTGTGTAAAAGAGATTTCTTGAGTTTTTCACCATAGCTTTCATCCTTGTTTTTCTCACACCACACTTGAGCTATCCATTGATTATTCATCCTATAGGTGTGTTGTAGTGAGAGGATTATTTCATTGCCTTATCTATCCATAGGATTGTGTTGTGAGAGTTTGTAATTGGTGATCAAAGAGTTGTGATCACCAAAGTTCATCTTTGTTCCTTTGAGGAGGCGGACGGTTGTGTTCGCGATTTTTGGGTCCTAGTGAGGACTTGGTGATTTCAGGTTCGGGTGCGAACTCGTGATTGAGGTGCGGCCTCGACGAGCCGGTGGGCTTGCGGTGTGTACGGACTAGAGAGTCCGAGGGCTTGTAGGTGTTGCGGCACCGAGGAGAGATCCAGTGGGATCTTGCATAGTGGAAATCCTTCGTGTGTCGAAGGCGGGGATGTAGAACAAGTGTGCTCGAACCTCGAAACAAACCCTTGTGTTTGCAATTGCTCTCTCTCTCTCTCTCTCTCTCTCTCCTCCTCTCTCTCTCTGTCTCTTGTTTATATCTTGAATTCAATTATTGTCTATCTTTATATGCTTGATATATTCATTTGTGCTTAATTGATATACTTGAGTGGGATTGTTTGCTAACACTTGTATTCAACCAAGAGAGCCAACGCGGCACCTCAACCCATTCAAGGGGAATCTAGAGGAGTTTGTCCAGAGCTCTTCACGGGGAATTCGGCAACACTCTTGTGTTATACATAGTGTTTAGTGTAAAAATTTTAATTAGGTCATAATTGCTTTTTGCTTCCGCATTATTTGCATCATTCATCATTAAGTGACCTTTAGATTAGCCTTCACCTATTCACCCCCCCTCTAGGTGAACCCTTCACTCTTGTCTTACTAAACTCCGCATAGCTGTTCAATAGTTTAATCCATTATTATTATAATTATGATCGTGAAGAGTTTGAAACTTTTTCTTATATATTTCTCAAAAACTGCATTGCTTTCTGGTATTCGCACTGATTCCTGATATCGATCTATATCGTGTTATTCGACAGTTAATATCTGCTTTGCTAGATACTTGACATGCTCTTACTTGATGTGTTAACATTTATCGTGCTTTCACCTGACACCTGCCTATATGACCTGACATCTTATGTGTTAACACCTGACACTTGCCAAGCTTAACTCCTAACTTAGGATTATCACATTACGGAAATGTAGCACCTGATTTCCTGATAGTATTGATGTACTCCTGATATTCCTGAACCTATACCTGCTCATTCTCGTAATCTGATAATTACCTAATAAATGATAAAAAGAACAACTTACATTGGTTTGGGAAAACTGACGGATATCAACATGCGTTCGTATTTACAGTGGTATTAGGTATGTTGTACAGCTAAAACTTTTAGATCTAGCTGAGGGCCTCTAGGTGTTCCAAGGATTGTGCTGGCGCCTTCCTTCCTGTTACTTTCCTGAAAGGGCATCCTATAGACCCTCATGTAGGTCTTGCGGCCAGTTTCGTATACCAACGACGGAACACCCTGGACCGTGGTCCTGGGCATGCACGGAAACCACTATAAACATTGTTCGTTGATACCTTGTTAGTTTCCAATAACAGCCTCAGTTTACTCAGATATGGATGCATATGTGTTGGTACGCTAGTCCACATACCTAGACATCTGAATAGGACGAGTAATAATAATAAAAGATGCAAATTAAAATGTGAGGTTTGCAATTAAAGTTTTATGGACTTAGATTACGGTAACGTGAGATACATGGTATATAGATGAGGGTTTCTTTATTTGGATTATTCCTTCGACGTACTTATTTTATGAAGCCGTAAACTGGGTTGTGCCGCTGGTTTTGCCATATTTGCTTTCATCGGGTTTTATTTCAGATTTCAGATTTATTATTATTGTTATATTATATACGTATACATCCTGGCTTACCACTTGTGTACTACCCCTTTGGTCTCCTACTCTTATCATATATACCATGCATATTCCTTACTTGATATCACAATTGTATATCTCATCACTTACTGTTTCTATGCCTACTCCTGTGTGTCTGTGCTCACGACACGGTTTTTCCTATATGCTTTTTGACTTTGATTTATCGATATACGTGTGCCTGACTATGCACGCCACTTGGCTCTCGCCTCACTAGTTATTGGGAAGTTCTAGCTCTCCTGAATCTGCATGTACAGATCCTGAAGTTTGGAGCTTGTGGTTTTTCTAGTTGCTAATCAGAGATGCGCAGCGGAAACATTGATCATCGACAGACCGTCTAGAGCCCTTCCTTCCAGGCCCCATGTTAGGCTCTCGAGTTTTCCTTTTGTAACACGTGAGCGCTTTTGTATTGTTCATACTTGTATATCTCTTTGTATTCCCGCATTTGCGCCTATAGATAATGTAATATACTTGTAATATTCTGTCACATTCTGTGATAACTTTATAATTGTACTCATATGTTGGAATGTATAATGCACCACGTACTTTCGTACTCTGATTCTTGCCTGTATTGATGCTTAGCATATATACATGTGGGTATTTTTGACCGCGTATATACATCACAGTAACATCTCTGTACCCACGGGATCGGGGGGTTACAGGATGATATCGGAGGTTAGGATCTCACACCCACAGTATAACTAGTTAGCAAATTAATGGTAATAAAATTTGCTTCTGGAATGCATGAGTCCAAGTTATGCAATCCAACTACAAGTGTAGAGTTATCTATTTCGTGTTGATCGTCCTTCCTTTGATTCCTGAATCCCTTTCATTTTTCAATATTCTAATTATTGTCATTATTATACTAATTAAGATATGGATAGACTGGGAATGACGAAGCTACTATTGATCTCTTCGACCAACTCTATGAAGCTCGGGTTTTCTCAGAATCAAACTGCAGTCGGACTATTATCCAAAAGTCAGCATTTAGGACTCTTTACAATTATTCTATACTCTTGGTTATGTCTTTCAGAGTGATTGACGCCGAATATTCAGAATTCTTAATTATCGATTTCTCTATTAACGCTCAATTCTACTCCTAGAGAATGGTAAGTATGCAGTGCGTCAGAGAATTTTATTGCAAGTCCTTCGTCAAGCACTGCTTCATGCCTCGTGGGGATTCTATATTATTTCTATGAATTTTTGTGGATTTCCATGGGTTTCATCAACTTACCTTGCGGTCCTGAAGGAATATTATTGATCATCTTACAAATTCAGCTCACTTCATGTTATTTAGAATGGTTAGTTTACTGATGTTCTGGCACTATTCTTTTATTAGCAGACATCCGGTCAGTATTATTATAGTACCGTCAAAAGAATTTTTGGCAGGAAGTGCAAAAGATGTCTAGGCCCAAAGTTATTGATTAGTCAGTTATGAGCATTATCTTTAGTTATTTATCTCTTAATTAGTATAATCCCCATCTCTATCTTTTTCATGTTCATCTTCCCCTTATCGAAATTTTGGGGACGAAATTTTTGTAAGGTGGGTAGTAGAATGTAACACCCAGTTCCCGGAATATGTACATATATACGTGTTCTAATTTTTTGATTTTATTTTTCAATTTGATTTTCGTATTTGTTTTTTATGATTATTTATGTGATTGCTTTGTATTGGATCCGGATTCGTGGACTCAGAGTAAGCCCTAGTCTGAACCGAGGACTCAATCCGAATGTAGTGCTCGATTTGGTCTTTTCGGTTGCCAGATTTGATCGGTTTCGGTTTCAAACATTATTTTCCAATATTTTAGATTTTACATGATTTTTTATAATTTTTCTCAATTATTTTGATAGATCTTCAAAATCGATATCGACTAGTGTTACCGACTGATTATTTGATTTTTAATTAACAAATAGAGTTGAATTCTAAAAACTATTTCACATTATTTCTTAGAATCTCATTTTCTATCTTAACGCATTTTTCAGAAATTTTCTGAATTTATCAAAACTTGACTGGATTTGGTGTCGACCGGTATTGCTGGTTGATTTCAGAATTTTAATTTGAAAAGGGGATTGAATTTCTTCAATTTGATTTCACTATGTATTTTAAAATAATATTTTCTATTTTTGAAAATTATTAGGAACCCTTTTAGAACCGTCAAATTTTGACCGAATAAAATTATATTTGTATTTTCCCGTGTCCAAAACCCGGACCTGGTATTTCTCTCTACTTTTTTCCATTTTCTTTCCCTTCTCTTTCCTTTCCTTTTTCTTTTTCTTTCCTTTTCTTTTTCTTTTCTTCTTTTCCTTCCACTAACTTCCACACCCTTCCACCATGCTCCTTCACCTTCTTTTCTTTTAATTTTATTTCTTCTTCTTTCTTTTCTTCTTCTTTTCTCTTCCCTTGGCCAGCGACGCAGGCCCCTTCCTATCTGAAAAATCTTTCCTCCTTCCCCTTTCTAATCTTTTACAATCTCCATCTCTCTTCCTAAATCCTCACCGCCCCTTTCATCCTCTCTCTCTCTCACTTCTCAATTTCTCCTCACACCCACCCCCTCTCTGTCTCATCCTCAAGGGGTTGCCACCTCCACCTTTGGTGTGACCCACCTCCGATGGGCGACCTAGATCAGCGGCCACTCGACCTCCTCTCATCTCCGCCACTTCTTCCTCCACCATCTCCAACATCACCATCATCATTTTCATCTTCATTTTTAACTCCACCACCACCAATCACCACCCAATCCACCGCCTCAATTACCACCTCCCTCATCACCGCCACCAATCCATCGCCCTCACCACCTTCATCCACTCTACCAAGCACCACCACCATCTCCATCACCAACATCATCTTCTCCAACTCCAAAACCCCCCACCACCATAACCAAAACCTCCTCCTCTCCCCTTCCTTGGGGTGGTCGATGGCCACCCGTGGCCGACGGCGGCTGGCGACACTGGTCCAGACCAGGTCATGAGTGGCAGGGGGCAGTAGCCCCCCACCCCTCCTCTTTTTTTTCTACCCCCTCTTTTTTGTTCTCCCTTATTTCTCTCTCCTGCTAGCTCTCTCTTGATTTCTCTCCCCTCTCTCCTCTTTCTTATTCTCTCTCTAAATAATAATATATATTATAATAAATATTGGTAGCTGATCGGGGAAAAATCGCGCACAAAAAGTGTATGTTTTGAAATCAATATTTAAAGTGTGTGCTTTGGCTTCCTCGATACTTCCGTTATAACATAGAGGCTAAACGGGTTGAATCCACAGAGACGGGAAGTGAAAAGCTTTACTGGTATGTTCACGTGTGTGTTAAAGTTTCCTTAATGTTTTAAAGAATCAAAAAGAAAACAAAACAAAAAGTGAAAAGAGAAGAGTACGGTGAAACACGAAGAAGTGGGAAACATAAAAAAGATGGTTTTTGTGATTTTTGATATATTTCTAAAACAAAGTAAAAAGAGAAAAAAATCCATGGCTACTAACTACTAATGACTCCACTAACTATGTTAACCTCTTAGTGATAGTTGCCTCACATGTATCCTTGGCCACCACTAGTCCTTAGCTCAAGAGCGTTTCAAATCATGACCCATAAGATAACTTTCACATCTAAACTCAACAAAATATGTGCAAGCTATACTTAAAATATCAAAACTAAACAAGAGCAAGCATGGAATAAAGTAAAGTTAGCTTGTTAGAGAGTTAGGATGTTAGAGTGTTAGAATCCATCATCATGATCCATCAATGGCTCTTGCAAGAGTAAGGTCAAGTAGAGGCTATTAGATTCATGTTGATTATCAAGTAAGAAATTAGCAAGTTAGTGGTTAGTAGTTAGTTACCATGAGAGAAAATAGCTAAGCATGTAAAAAATTTTAGAGAGGAGAAAACAAAGAGAGATAAAGAGAGAACCATTCATAGATTGTCACCTTCCATAACAAGCACTCTTGCTTTTTCACCCATGTACTACTCTCTTCCCCATTACAATATCTATAAGAAATAAAAAATACAAAAGAAGAAGAAGAAGAGGAAGAACTAACCTAAACTAAACTACCCTAAAAAGTACAACATGGAGAAGAAAACTCAAAAAACTATCCTCAAAACTCCTCAAAACTTATTCCCTTTCAGCTCTGAAAATCCCAGAGCTTTTTACAGGCGATAAGGGGTACTGGGGTACATGTACAGAGCCGTGCGTCAAATCACGACACGCGGCTCCAAGCCTTTCCTGCGAAAACGCGGCTTGCCATGTTTTCGCGACCATCTTGGGCCGCGCGCGCGGCGTCGCCTGCTGCGCTCTCCCCACTTGTCCCCCTGTCGGCTGTACTTCCTAGAATCTAGATTTAGGCACCCGGTTTTGACGACCACCCTGCAAGGTCAATGGTTATTTTTGTAGGCTTTTAATCACCAATTAAATGGGATTTTGGGCTTCTACTTCATTTCATGCCATGGACCTAG
Organism: Agave tequilana; assembly: GCA_038442645.1. Classification (NCBI taxonomy): domain Eukaryota; kingdom Viridiplantae; phylum Streptophyta; class Magnoliopsida; order Asparagales; family Asparagaceae; genus Agave; species Agave tequilana. The sequence goes on from JAVJIF010016315.1 coordinate 75,744, forward strand.
AAACATACAAGACAGGTGTTATTAATAGGATTTAATATTAAAAAGATGTGAAGATGTGGTATGAAATATACAATTTTAGAGACTAATCAGTGGCATATGCTTATGTTCTTGGGATTCTGGATTTACAGTGTTTTTCGAAGATTCTTTAGGCGAGTTTCCTCACCTCGTTCTGTGTTTCCCCGCTTCGATGGTTGAATTATATTTTTGTGAAATTTGTATATTTGTATTTCCCCCTGTGTATTTGTATTGGTGTTGTGGACATATAACCGGTGTTGTGTATTGTATCGGTACGAGTGTGTACCGTATTGTGTGGACTGTTGCCTGTAGTAGTGTAGATGATATTATATGACTGGTACTAATCGTGTAGGTACCCTTGTACAGTCTCAGAGTTTTTGTCAACTTCCGAGATGGCTACCTAATAGGAATTGGCCTTGCACCCTTATAGGTTTCGTAGTAACTAACATACCGGAGTGCGCTTAGACCCTGGGCTTACTTTTAGCCCTTCGGGCTCTCGCCACTTCCTCGAAAGAAGAGTGCACTTAGACCGTCAGGTCTTTCAGCTCCGCCTAGTAGGCGAGCCTAGCGCTCAGCGCTTCCCTGCTAACTCCATCCGAGCGTAGTTACACCGTGAGTATAGCTTCATCATGGGTGATGCGGAGCGGTTCGCCCGCCACCACACACGTGTGTTAGCCATACCGCGAGCGGTAATCACGCCGAACGTGATGGCATTTAGTGATGTATGTTATCTTCGCTCTAGCTTCGCTTAGCTCTGCTTGATTGCTCGCTTTATTGTTAATCATTATTATTGCTAAATGCTTGATACGCTTCTATCTTGCTCAGCTCCGCATAGCTGTTCAATAGCTTAATCTAGTATTTTATAATTATGGTTGTGAAGAGTTTGAAACCTTTTGTTATACTATTTCTCAAAAACTGCATTGCTTTTGTATTCGCACCGATTCCTGATATCAATAACGTTTTCCCGTAGCGTGTTATTCCATAGTTAATATCTGCTTTGCTAGATACTTGACATGCTTTGCTATATACTTGACATGCTCTTACTTGATATGTTTATACTTATTGTGCTTTTACCTGACACCTGCATGTATCATCTTACATCCTTGTGTTAACACCTGATACTTGCCATGCTTAACTCCAAACTCAGGATTATCATATTACGGGACTGTAGTACATGATTTCCTGATAGTACTGATGTACTCCTGATATTCCTGAACATGTTCCTGCTCATTCCCGTAATCTGATAAGTACCTAATAAACTATAAAATAGACAACTTACATCGGGTCAGGGGAATTGACAAAGATCAATATGTGTTCGTGTTTACAGTGATATTAGATATATTGTGCAACTAATACTTTCAGATCTACCTGAGGGCCTCCAGGTTTTCCGAGGGATGTGCTGGCGCCCTCCTTCCTGTTACTTTCCTGAAAGGGCATCCTATAAGACCCTCCTATAAGCCTTACAGCCGGTTCGTACGTCAGCGATGGAACACCCTAGACTGTGGTCTCGGGCATGCACGAGACCCACTTAAACATTGTTCATTGATACCCCCGTTGATTTTTAAACAACCTCAGTTTACTCAGGTCGATGTATGTGTGCTGAGACGCTAGTCCACATTCCTAGACATCTGAGTAGGACAGGTAATAATAATAATAAGATGTCAATTAATAATTCGTTGTGTCTTTTGCAATTTGGGTCGTATGGACTTAGATTACGGTAACATGAGATACATGGTATATAGATGAGGGTTTTCTTCTTTAGATTATTCCTTCGACGTACTTATCTTATGAAACCGTAAACTGGGTTGTACCGCTAGTTTTGTCATATTTGCTTTCATCTGATTTTATTTTAATTTTTTTTTTTATTATTATTATATTATATATCTATACATCCTGGCTTACCACTTGTGTACTACCCCACTGGTCTCCTGCCCTTATCATATTACACCATGCATGTTCCTTGCTTGATATCACAACTGTATATCTCATCACTTACTGTCTCTCCGCCTACTGCTGTGTGCTTATGCTCACGATATGATTTTCTCTACATGCTTTTTGACTTGAATTTATCGATACACGTGTGCCTGACTATGAATGCCACTTGGCTCTTGCCTCACCACTCGTTAGGAAGTTCTAACTCCCCTGGATCTGCATGTCCTAATCTTGGAGTTTAGAGCTTGTGGATTCTCTCGTTGCTGATCAGAGATGCGCAGCGGAAGCGTTGATCATCGGCAGACCGTCTAGAGCCCTTTCTTCTAGGCTCCTTGTTAGGCTCTCGAGTTTTTCTTTTGTAACTCGTGAGGGCATTTGTACTGTTCATACTTGTATATCTCTTTGTATTCTAGCATTTGCGCCTATCAGTGATGTAATATTCTTGTAATATTGTGTCACATCCTGTGATAACTTTATAATTATACTCATATGTTAGAATTTATAATGCACCACGTACTTTCGTACTCTAATTCTTGCCTGTACTAATACTTAGCGTATATACGTATGGGTATTTTCGACCTACATATATACGTCGTAGTAATATCTCCGTACCCATGGGAGCAGGGCGTTACGGGGACTCTACATATCATGTTCATATGTATGGACTTGTTATATGCAATTTGTACTTGGAAATGTTTTCATGAACATGGACACTATGTATATTTGAGATTTGGGACAAAGACTTGTGGTTTCACTTGGTAATGATGGGAATGGAACTTGATTTTGTTGGTGTTATGAAATACTGAATTATGTTTGGGTGGAAGTTAATGATAAGGGATTATGCGATGATTGTTATTTCATGTTGTATACATATTTGCTTGAAGTATAAGTAGGCTGTGTAGGTCGAAATGTCTATTTGATTTATAAGTAGGCCGTGTGGGCCGAAACTATTATCGATTGTATCTAGACAAACTCATATTTTAGAGGAGAAGCTGTCAAATTTTCTTTGAAACTGAGGAGATTATTGAGAAGATTAGAAGTAATTAAAGTGAGAATTTTACAGTTGGTATCAGAGCCGAGGTTTAGGTATGGTTAGTCTAGACAAGTGTAGTAATTAAGGATTGATTATGTAACTGTGTGTGTAATTGATGCAGGTAGTATAGAGGGGTAATGAATTTTTACGCATATGATTAATCCTGAAATGCGGGATATTTAACCATCCACTTACATTCGAATTTGGGTACCCACATATTATAATTTGGATGGATTCTGCTAAGGTGCGGGCCTTTTGTATAGATCATTAGTGGTATGGGACACTAGAATAAGAGAGTGGCAGAAATATTCATCAAGTTAGAGTTAATTCAGAACGTAAGAACATTCGAGTCCAATAATAAACATCGAAAGATGAAAACCAACGGGATTGAGTATAATGAAAGAATTTTTAGATTTAATACCTTCTTATCAGCTTTTGTTTCAAGGTTTTGGTTATAGATAGGTCAGATAAGATTCTTTTATTCATGCAGATTGGTGATTCAGATATGCAAGTATTGTCATCTTATAGCTCAGGATCAGAGAATTCGAGTTGAAAAGCAGACAGCATGGATTAGGGTTTTGAGTCGGATGAGACTGATCCAAAAATGATCTTTTCTTGTCTTATAAATAGTGATGACATGATGGGTCAGGTGGGATATAAAGATGTGGATTCGGTAAGTGATGCTGAGAGTGTCATAGAAAATCTGTCAATGACTGAGACCCATGAAGATACACCTGATGATGAGGTAGAACCTCAAGGAGGGATGTTCTTTGGAGGTATTTGATGGAATTCAAGCTCGGCTCAAAACTGGGATCATATGATAACCATGATTACTAGAGAAACGGAGATACTATTATAATGGAAAGTGAAGACTCTGAGGAAGAAGACCCTGAGGAAGAGGACCCAAAAGAAGGGGACTCTGAAGATGACAATAAAGATGAAAACATCACTGATTCTAATGTAGCGCCTTGAAGGAGAATGAGATGTATAATACTACTTTTGGGAAAGGATGTCATGGCTTACATATTTTAAAGCTTTTTGGGGTAGTAAGGTTTTGTATGTTGTAAAGGAATGGGTGTGAACTGTGCATCTTGTGATGAATATTTTTTTGTATGTTTTGTATGAATGTAAACAAATAAATGTAAGTCATGTTCCAAAAATACTTTTGAAGTTATAAATAGGAGCAATATTCTATATATAAAGCTTGTCTTATATTATGTATATTGTTAAAAACAAAAGCTGGTTATTCTTTTGGGGATAGATGGACCTGTATCTTCCCCATCAGATAAAATCTTGAAGGCAATTCTCCACCGCACGGTACATCGGGAGTGTCCATCCCCTGACTAACCATGAAGTTATGGTGGAATAAACTGATGAAAACCAGAGAATCTTTGGTAGAATGCCAGATTGGTTGGTACAGTTAGCAACGATAAGCAACCACGTAGATCTCTAGAATAAATCTAGAAGTTGAACCTGTCAGCATTTAAAGGAGAAGCTGATCCGATACAAGCAGAAGAATGGCTTTGTCAGACTGAGAAAATGCTAAATGTTATGGAATATATGGAGAATCAAAAGGTATTTTTTACCTCTTTTCTGTTCCAAGGGGGAGGTGGAACATTGGTGGGAGATGGTCTAAAGAGGAGCTAGGAAGAATTTCATTGAATTTTCTTGTCAACAAGTTCAATGAAAAGTAGATACCAGGGGTAGCAAAGAACAAACTTGCAATGGATTTTCAAGAACAGAAACATGAGCAAATGACAGTAAGTCAGTATGAAGTCAAGTTCACTAAGTTATCGAGATATGTTGGGAAGTTGGTATCTGAAGAGGAGGATAGGACAAAGAGGTTTGTAAGGGTTTGAAATCAAAAATCAGTAGCAAACTGGTTCCTTTTCAACTACAAGTTTATAGCTAGGCCATGGAGAAAGCGCTAGAGATTGAAAGAGATATGCAAAAAAAAAAACCAGGGTACAAAAGCCTAGGAGTTACCTTTCGTTAATTATCCACGATACCCTAGTATACCAAGATTTGGAGCATCCAACTTCAGATTCGACGGAGGTACTCGATTCACAGCTATACTAATCCCAAGAACTGTGATAGGCTCGTGGCCCAGAGGTGTGGGGTTCCCCAAGGACCGCCACTTGCATCTTTTCCAAGATCCAACTTTGTGGGAGGTATGTGGTGCCCAAGATGCAATCGAAATCATACTGACAATTGTGTTCTTAGTAAACAGTGCATCGCCAGCGGTAAACTAGGCCATCTAAGAAAGGACTGTCTAATTTTGTGTGGATATCCAAGTGTCGGTAGGGGAACAGGTAGGCATCGCCCTATCAGGAGGTCGTCAGTAGCACTTCAGCGATCTGCTAACACAGCTCGACTCGTAATGACTCAGGTTTCATACAACAACCCAGGAGACAAGGAAAAATGAATGCCTTGACCCAGCAGGAGGCTCGAGTGTCTAATGCAATAGTTGAAGGTACTATTTGTTTAGCTAGAAATATTGCTCGACTATTATTTTTCTGATGCTACACATTCCTTTATTTCTTTGTCATTTGCAACAAAATTTAGCAAAGAACCTGAACCTATGAATTTCCAACTAGTGGTGTCAGTCCTTGGTGGCACCAAATTGATCACTGATATGTACTATTAAGGATGTGAAATAATTATAGTGAAAATGAAAACGTAAGCAGATCTGATAAAATTAGGAGAGATGAAATATGATCTCATCCTAGGAATGGATTGATTTTCAACATATCGTGAACACGCAGACTGTCATCAGAAGATGATAACCGTTAAGTTGGAAGGAGCCCCAGAATATGTGAATGAAGGGACGAAGAATAAAATAAGCATTTTAGAAATTTCAGCTTTAAAGGACACTAAGTTATTGAGGAATGGGTGTCCAGGATTTATGGCAACCGTAATAGATAAAGAAAATAATGAGGCAAAAATTGAAGATATAGCAGTCATAAGAGAATATCATGATGTGTCCCTGGAAGATCTATAGGCTTACTTCAAGATAGAGAGGTAGTATTTTCTATTGATCTACTATCTGGGACAAGTCTTATGTCTAAGGCCTCTTATAGAATGACACTAGCAGAGATGAAAGAATTGAAGGATCAACTACAAAAGTTGTAAAACTGAGATTTTTTTGGTCGAGTGTATTGCCCTGGGTGCCCCTGTATTGTTTGTAAAGAAAAAGGACGGGAGCATGAGGTTGTGTGTAGATTACCGAGTACTAAATAAGGTCACTATTAAAAATTAATATCCACTTCAAGGATTGAGGATCTATTTGATCAACTCCAAGGTGCCAGTGTATTTTCTAAGATAGATTTAAGATCTAGATATCATCAGTTAATGAGTAAACAGAATATGTATCTAAGACGACTTTTAGGACAAGATATTGGCATTATGAATTTTTGCTGACGCCATTTGGACTGACCAATGCCCCAACAACATTTATGGATTTGATGAATAGAATATTTTAGTCATATCTAGATCAGTTTGTGATAGTGTTTATTAATGACATATTATATTACTCGAAGAAAAAAGAAGAGCATGAGAAGTACCTGAGAAAAGTATTAAAACTATCAATAGAGAAACAACTGATTGAAAAGTGAAAGAAATGAGAATTACCGTCTAGCTTTGGGCTAACGGGTCGTGTCCACGAGGAGGAATGCGATAAAAGCTTTTAAGTGTTTTTGTTTAGAAAGCAAAGAATGATGTTGTTGTTTTCTTTTTAGTTGAAAAGAGAATGGAGAGAAGGGAAGTGATTAAAAGAAAATTTTAAAACTTGGAAAAGGCTTTGGAAAAAATGATCTTTTAAAAAATGATTTGAGAATGATTTGAATGTGATTTAAGTTATAAAAAGGATTCGGACTCACTAATCTTCTACTCAACTACTTTCTTATCTCAAGAACACTTTGGTGGATCACTTTTTTCATAAGCAAAAACCTTTAGTTTTTTTAATGTTCAAGTAAAACAAATAAGATGTTTTGCTTTAAATCTTAAGGTCTTTCTTAACACAACATTTAAAACGAGAATGTTAAACCATCAAACGCGAAGAAGCAAGTATGGAATAAAAATAGTTTAAAAAGATTTGTACTTTGAAAATTCAAGTTTAAAATAAAGACATCCTCATGTGATTTCAAGAACAAAGTTTAACTCAGGTATTTTTCTGATTCAAAACGGTTGCATTCATAAAATCGATCAAGAGAAAGAAGGTGGAAGAAATTGATTAGTGAGCCCAGAAGATGATTTAGTTACTCATGATAAAAAGAAAATAAATACTAGAATGAAAATTAAACATAAACAAACCAAATTGAGTCGAGTTGAATAAGCAAGTTGAATCTCCTTTGATTGTCACTTCAAAGATGAATTACACACTCAATTCCGCTCTTCTCTCTTTGCTGGTCTAAACTAATAAAAATAAAGATAGGATACAACTTCTCAGAACTATCTAACAATACTCTTAAAACCCTAAAAATGAATAAGAATTTTATCCTAGTCTTCGCTACATTTTTCAGTGCAAAACCTGCCTTTTATAGGCAAAAACTCAGAGGGGAGAGGAGTGAAGAGATAAGGGGAGCAAACCTCCCCTTACCTCCACCAAACAGCCGTGGATCTGCGGCTTTGGCCCCAGATTCGTGGCCAGGATGTGGCCAAATGGCCACATCCTGGTGGAGATCTGGCTAGCTTGGGATTTGGCTCCCTTTTGTCCGGCTGAATTTGTTGTTTGTCTCTGATTCTGATCTAATCTCCGGTGATTCTCAAGCTAACCGATTTAGATTCTGATAAAAGCAAATTAACCGGTGTCCAACATTCCCGATTTGCCATAATCTGCCCTGATTTTTAGATTTTGAATTAATTCTGAATTAAATCAGAATTTGATGGGCTTTTGGGCTTGTTTCTCTTCCCTTTCCTTTAGCAATGGGCTTGCACTTTATAAACAAAAAATAAGAATTACTAATAGGATTTATAGATAATAAACATGATAATGTGACAATATATATGCAATATATGTGACCGATCACCCCCCACACTTATCTTTTGCTCGTTCTTGAACAAAATATCAAACTAATTCTAATCAATTATTAGACCACTTTCGCAGGTTATTCGATTGCACTGAGCATGTGCAACAAGCCGTTAAGCCTCTAGGTTATCCTAGAGGATAAGTTTTGTCTCGTGAGGATTTTCAGTGGATTGCACCCACAAAATCCATAAAGAAAGAGAAAAAATGTTAATATCTTCAAAAAAGTATTTTGAAAAGAGAGAAAATATTTGAAGTATATTTGTAAGAGTCTAAGTAATCTATAAGTTATAGGAATATCGAATTTTTCATTCCTAAACTTAGTCTCTATTCAAAAATATATCATCAGTCAAAGTAAGGAGTCAAATTGTATTTCTCAACTAATCTATTACTTTACCCTAATTCATATGCACTTTCGTGACCGTGAAGTTTTGACTAAGGGTTCTTTAACATTAACTCCTATGCCTTATTTCATTTATTTTTGGTGGTATTTATTCCTCAATTCCATTAGGCTTTCTAATCTACCCATGTAACGAGCCTTTATCGGTGAAACCCAAATCGGATAGTCTTAGGGTATCAGATGAGAAAACAGCCCTAAGGACTTAAATACTCGAGCAGACAAGGCCACGAAACCAAAGGTTTTATTTATAAAATATACCCCTTTTAGGCGTGAATACTTATGCTTCATGAGGCACAAATACCCAGCTTAATCAGAGGATTTATATATATATATTTCAAACTTATCTAATTATCTTTTGCATAAATACCAATGCTTTTTTAGGCCAAAGCACCTAGCTAATCAATAATTAGATTTGTTTATTTTTCATAGATATACATATATATCCACTCTCGCTTTTTTTATAAGGCATCAGAATCTTTGTTTTTGAACCTAAGTGTGTAAGTGTATAAAGTGTGCATATTTCTTTAAAGTAAAGATCAAAACTAAATTACTTTCATCAATTTTCTTCCTAACCCTAAAAATCAAGCAAGTCATCTTATTTTGACCAAGTATAAGAAATCCTAATTATGATTTTCCTATTCCTTAAAATTGACTTAATTTCTTACAAAAAATATATCAAAATATTGTTCTTTTCTTTCAAAAATTTATTTATTTATTTATTTATATATATATTTTTTAGTTATATTAGTCATGTTAGAGCCCTTCCCCACACTTATCTCATGTATTGTCCCCAATGTATGAAAGAAATGTATAGATGCATGAAATGGAATATAAAAGAGGTGCATAATATATTATATATATATATATATATATATATATATATATATTACAAAATATGTACAACATCATGTTTCTCCCACACCTAAATCTTTTTCGGTCTCATCCCTCTAGCTCTCTTCCCATCATTCCAATTGGTTCTATTTATAGGGCATAGCGGAGAGGCCAATCTTTTTGTCATTTTAGATCTCTTCCTCCCCAGTCTCACCTTCTTTAAGTTTTTCTTCCTCATATTTCTACATCTATTATTTAAAATTGATCACCATAACACTTCTCAGTTGAACTTCCTCACTATAAATGCCTAGAAATTCTAACTCAGTTCCATACATCTCCTCAAAACTTAGGTCAACACTTTCCCCTGGAGGTGTGTATTTAACCAAAATATCCCTAGTCGGTTCATCCAAACATATGAGTTCTTCTTCAAAAAGGTTTTCAAAGAGTAAGTCAATTGGAGGTTCTTGTATTATATTCTCATGCGATATATCATTGATTGGCTCATCGAAAGTGAAGGTATTCAAATCAAATTTTCTTTTTTTTAAAGGGGACTCTAAAATTAGAATCTCTGACATATGTCTTCTCATTAAGATAATCACATTCATTCTTAAATAATTCATCAAGAAACAGAGACTCATTCTCTATACCTTCACTTTCTTCATCACAATTGTTTTCATCAAAGTTTACCTCAAATATTTGGTCTCTTATCTTACGAGGTTGTTTTTCTTGGTTGAAGATATTGACTTCTCTAGTCATGTCCCCAAAGGTTAATCTCATAGACCTATTCCTACAATTGATAATAACATTGGCAGTAGTAAGGAATGAGCGCCCTAGGATAATAAGAGTTTGAGCCCTAGGATTGGACACATGTTGTCTCAAGAACTATGAAATCAACTGGGTAGATAAACTCCCCGACCCGGATAAGGACATCATTAATTTTTCCCTTTGAAACTTTCATAGAACGGTCAGCCAGTTGGATTGTAACTCGAGTTGGACTAAGATCGCCCAACCGAGTTGTAGAAAACTGAGAATGGAAGCAGGTTGATACTTGCTTCCAAGTCAACAAGTGCATGACTAATTTCGGCTTGTCCAATAGTGCCGGCAATGGTGGGACAACCCGGATCCTTATACTTGAGAGGGGTCGGACCCGACAGTAGGTCACCAATGTTAGTGGCTAAGAAGACTTTCTTGGGTACATTAGTCTTTCTCTTCTTATTGCACATGTCCTTAAGAAATTTTGCATGGGATGAGACTTGTTGGATGGTATCAAGGAACGGCACATTTATCTTCACTTGGTTGAAGATCTCAATTATTTTATCCATGTGCGGATTCTGCTTGTTGTTCTTTAGCCTATTAGGAAATGGTACTATAAGCTTGTACACCTGACTGGTTGACTTATCTGTTTCAGATTCGTCAAATTTGGAAGGATTGGGACTAGATAAGTTGGATGCTTGACTGTGATTGTGCTGACTAGGATTTGGTGGTGTTGACACTTGATTATCAACTTTCTTTCCCGACCTCAATGTATAAACAGCATTACATTGATTCAATGATTGATCCTCAGCCAAATGAGCTTGTTGAGAATTCCTAGGATTCATAATTAGTTGACTAGGCAAGGTACCCTTTTACCTCTCATTCTGTGGATTGGCTAATTGGCTCATTTGACCCTCTAGCCTCTGTATTATTTGCATGAGGGAATCTTGGTTCTTCATATACCTTTTCATATTTCTCTCAAAATTAGTCATTCTCCTTTAAAGTTGAGGATTCTGGAAGGAAGATGGTGGAGCTTGGTTGGGAAAGTTTTGTTGATAATTTGAAAAATTGTTGGGAGAATTGTGAGGATAATTTGGAAAGTTGGGTTGATGATTGGAAGAATTATTGGAATGATGGAAGTGGCTTGCATGGTTCGACCGTGGGTGGTCATTACTGTGTTGGCTCCATGAGAAATTTGGGTGATTTCTCCAGCCAGAATTGTACACTAGTGCGTAAGGATCATTGTTCGGCCTGAAAAGGCCGCATTCATCGGTTCTGAAAAGTGTTGTAAGCTTGAAACACAGGACACTCCTCAAACACATGATTCATGGCTTGACAATAAGTACAACAAGGAGTTGAAATTTAGTTTGGGCTGACTTGATTAACTGGACTTGGTTCCTTAGTTTCTAAAGCTTTCAGTCTTCTCGCTAGGTTAGCTAACTTTGCCTCGTTAGCTATGGATGATTCAATTGAATGGAGAGCTCCTTTTGAAGAGATGGGGTTTGAATTCCTAGAGCTTTCACTAGTTGGTTCCCATTGGATGGTCTTTTCTGCTAGATTCTCATATAAATCCTATCCTTCATTTTCATCCTTCTGCAAGAATCCCCCTTGGCACATGCTTCTAAGAGGGTCTTAGTTGAGTAGTCTAAACCATCATAAAGAATTTGACAATCACCATTTCTCTATTCAATGATGAGGACATTGGACAAGGAGGTCTTTGAAGCGTTCAAAGTACCTCCAAAATGGTTCACTAGATTCTTACTTGAACTGCATGATATTTTTTCTAACGAGAGCGGTCTTATGAGTTGGATAGAATTTCTTCAAGAAGACCTTTGATGAAACCATCCCAGGATGTGACAGAGCAAGCCGCTAAGCTGTAGAGCCATTTCTTGGCTAAGTCCTTAAGAGCGAAAGGTACAAATATCAACCTAATAGGATCATCTGCAAGGTGTGGGATTTTCATCATTAAGCATACTTCCTCAAATTCTCTTATGAAGAAATAAGTATCTTCGAACTCTAAACCATGGAACTTACGGAGTGTGTTGATGAACTGTAGCTTAAGCTCAAAGTTGTGTTCATCAACTGATGAAAGTTGGATGCAGGATGAAGTGAGGTTCTAATGGGATAGAACCTATCCTGCAAAGATATCGGTTGAGCCATAACCGAATCTGGTCTTGATTCGAACTTGGATGGTGATGTGTTTCTAGTTAACCTAGACGAATTAGGGTCTCTTGACCACACTTGCATACACAAACACAATCACAAACAAGTTCACTAATAGTAAACAAGAGGAAACAATCAAGCCTAGTCTAAGGTAACCTTGACCTAGACAACTCCTAGCTGGTTGATTATCCATAGGAGGTATAATGTAGACTTTGACCACAAGCTAATCAGCTAGGTAAGGGCATGATTGGTGGGAGGTATCCGTGCAAAAGCGACGGGCTTAATTAAGCCAAACCACCAACCTTCAGGGTTTCGCCCCTCAATCCCTTTCCTTAGACACTGATTCGGTAGGAGTCAAATTCTAACACCTTCCCCCTTAGGATAATTTCTTAATGAGTTTGAGATGTCCCTAAGGCCAACGTCTATCAGATTTTAAATTAGACTTAGGTTGTGAGTGTTTGGAGATGGTTTGTAGGTTAAGGAAGGGTAATGACTTTCCCACCTTATCTTAAATGTTGGTTTTGCCCTTAAAATTGATTGTACAAAGTGTGTAAGATATAGAAAAGTAATATCCACAAGCAAATATAACCCAAGAATGTTTCCTAAACTATATGCTATGCATACGTACCTTCTCTCCAACTAGCTTCAACAGTAATTATAAAAGAAACGTAATTAGACTAATGCCTAGAATGCAAGTCTAAACGTTTTTTAAGCAATTAATAATCACTCAGATTACTGTTAGATTAAAAACAGGGAGTGTGAATATCAGATATAGAAAAAATAATACACAAAAACTGTATTTTTGCAAATCGATATGTCCTGCAAAAAAAAAAATTTTAGTAGTACACAAATTTTCAAACTTGCGCTGCAATTTCTTGAAATTCTGTTTCCTACTTTCGAGAGTAGGGGCATAGAATAGCAAGTCTTCTCCTGCAAATCTTGAGTGCTAAATCTGAATCTTGACGTCCCTGAAAAAAGACACCAAACTTGTTAGAAAATATTTACACTATTCCCTCCCCGGCAACGGAGCCAAAAATTTATTGAAAAGTGAAAGAAATGAGAATTACCGTCTAGCTTTGAGATAACGGGTTGTGTCCATGAGGAGGAATGCGATGAAAACTTTTCGGTGTTTTTATTTAGAAAGTAAAGAATGGTGTTGTTTTCTTTCTTTTTAGTTGAAAAGAGATTGGAAGAAGCAAAGTGATTAAAAGAAAATTTTAAAACTTGAAAAAGGCTTCGAAAAAGATGATCTTTAAAAAATGATTTGAGAATGATTTTGCTGTGATTTAAGTTATGAAAAGGATCCGGACTCACTAACCTTCTACTCAACTACTTACGTATCTCAAGAACACTTTGGTGGATCACTTTTATCATAAGCAAAAACCTTTAGTTTCTTTTAATGTTCAAGTAAAACAAATAAGATGTTTTGGTTTAAATCTTAAGGTCTTTCTTAACACAACATTTAAAACGAGAAAGTTAAACCATCAAGCGCGAAGAAGCAAGTATGGACTAAAAACAGTTTAAAATGATTTGTGCTTTGAAAATCTAAGTTTAAAATAAAGACATCCTCATGTGATTTCAAGAACAAAGTTTAACTCAGGTATTTTACTGATTCAAAAGAGTTGCTTTCATAAAATTCAATCAAGAGAAGGAGGTAGAATAAATTGATTAGTGAGCCCAGAAGATGGTTTAGTTACTCATGATAAAAAGAAAACAAATACTAGAATGAAAATTAAACATAGACATACCAAATTGAGTTGAGTTGAATAAGCAAGTTGAATCTCCATTGATTGTCACTTCAAAGATGAATTACACACTTAATTCTACTCTTCTCTCTTTGCTGGTTTAAACGAAAAAAATAAAGATGAGATACAACTTCTCATAACTATCTAACAATACTCCTAAACCCTAAAAATGAACAAGAATTCTAATCCTAGTCTTTGCTATATTTTTTAGTGCAAAACCTGCCTTTTATAGGCAAAAACCCAGAGGGGAGAGGAGTGAAGAGATAAGGGAAGCAAACGCTCCCCTTATCTCCACCAAACGGCCGCGGATCCGCGGCTTTGGCCGCTGATTCCTGGCCAGGATGTGGCCAAATGGCCACATCCTGGTGGAGATCTGGCTGGCGTGGGATGTGGCTCCCTTTTGTCTGGCTGGATTTGTTGTTTGTCTCTGATTCTGATCTAATCTCCGGTGATTCTCAAGCTAACCAATTTAGATTCTGATAAAATCAAATTAACCAGTTTCCAACCTCCCTGATTTGCCATAATCTACCCTGATTTTCTGATTTCGAATTAATTATGAATTAAATCAGAATTTGATGGGCTTTTGGGCTCGTTTCCTTCCCTTTCCTTTAGCAATGGGCCTGCACTTTATAACGAAAACTAAGACTTATTAATAGGATTTATAGATAATAAACATGATAATGTGACAATTTATATGCAATATATGTGACCGATCACACCCCCATACTTATCTTTTGTACGTCCTTGAGCAAAACATCAAAACTAATTCTAATCAATTATTAGACAACTTTTGCAGGTCACTTGATTGCACTGAGCATGTGCAACAAGCCATTAAATCTCTAGGTTATCCCTAGAGGACGAGTTTTGTCTCATGAGAATTTTCAGTGGATTGCACCCACAAAATCCATAAAGAAAGATAAAAAATGTTAGTATTTTGAAAAAGTATTTTGGAAAGAGAGAAAATATTTGATGTATATTTGTAAGAGTTCAAGTAATCTATAAGTTATAAGAATATCGAATTTTTCATCCCTAAACTTAGTCTCTAATCAAAAACATGTCATCAATCAAAGTAAGGAGTCAAATTGTATTTCTCGTCTAATCTATTATTTACCCTAATTCATATGCACTTTCGTGACCGTGAAGTTTTGACTAAAGGTTCTTTAACATTAACTCCAATGCCTTATTTACATTATTTTTGGTGGTATTTATTTCTCAATTCCGTTAGGCTTTCTAATCTACCCATGTAACGAGCCTTTAGTCGGTGACACCCAAACCAGTCAGTCTTAGGGAACCAGGTGAGAAAAGGCCATGAAACTAAGGGTTTTTATTTATAAATGTACCCCTTTTACGCGTGAATACTTATGCTTCATGAGGCACAAATACCCAGCTTAGTCAGAGGATTTATATATATTTCAAACTTATCTAATTATCTTTTGTATAAATACCAAGGCTTTCTTAGGCCAAAGCACCTAGCTGATCAATAATTAGATTTGTTATTTTTCATAGATATACATATATATTCTCTTTCTTTTTTTATAAGGCATAAGAATCGTTATTTTTGAACCCTAAGTGTGTAAGTGTATAAAGTGTGCATATTTCTTTAAGGTAAAGATCAAGACTAAATTACTTTCATCAATTTTCTTCTTAACCCTGAAAATAAAACAAGTCATCTTATTTTGACCAAATATAAGAAATCCTAATTATGATTTTCCTATTCCTTAAAATTAACTTAATTTCTTACAAAAAATATATCAAAATATTGTTCTTTTCTTTCAAAAAGTTTATTTATTTATATATATATTTTTTTCTTTTTTCTTTTAATTATAGTAGTCATGTTAGAGCCCTCCCCCACACTTATCTCATGTATTGTCCCCAATGTATGAAAAAAATGTATAGATGCATGAAATGAAATGTAAAAGAGGTGCATAATATATATATATATAGTATACAAAAATATGTACAACATCATGTTTCTCCCACACCTAGATCTTTTTCGGTCTCATCCCTCTAGCTCTCTTCCCATCATTCCAATGGGTTCTCTTTATAGGGCATAGCGGAGAGGCCAATCTTTTTGTCATTTTAGCTCTCTTCCTCCCCAATCTCACCTTATTTAAGTTTTTCTTCCTCATATTTCTTCAGATATTATTCAAAAATTGATCACCAGAACACTTCTTATTTATAACTTCCTCACTATAAATGCCTAGGAATTCTAACTCAGTTCCACACATCTCCTCAAAACGTAGGTCAACACTTTTCCCTAGAGGTGTGTATTTAACCAAAATATCCCTAGTCGGTTCATCAAACACATGATTTCTTGTTCGAAAAGGTTTTCAAAGAGTAGGTCAATTGGAGGTTCTTGAAATATATTCTCATGCGATATATCATTGATTGGCTCATCGAAAAGGACCCATAACAACATGAAGTGGTAAATCAAGTCAGTGTGAAATTCAATCTCTATGGGAAGATCAAGGAAGCACAATAAAAGGA
The DNA here is from genome assembly GCA_038442645.1 of Agave tequilana. Classification (NCBI taxonomy): domain Eukaryota; kingdom Viridiplantae; phylum Streptophyta; class Magnoliopsida; order Asparagales; family Asparagaceae; genus Agave; species Agave tequilana. The sequence goes on from JAVJIF010016315.1 coordinate 92,126, forward strand.
TGAGCAAACAACTAAGATTATTGAAAGGGTGCAAAGGGGAGAAACTCAAGAATTAGTGCTGAAAAGGCTTATTGAAGAAAGGGAACATGATATGTATGCCGCAGAAACCTGAACATAAGGACCAAATCATGAAGGAAGCCCATTGCACCCCTTATACGGTACATCCTGAGGCAATTAAGATGTATCAAGATCTGCGATCACACTTTTGATGGAAAGGAATAAAGAGTGATATAACCAATTTCGTACAAAGATATTTGATATTCCAGCAGATCAAGGCTGAACACAAGAAACCCCCAGGATTATTACTACAATGCCATTGCAGATT
>JAVJIF010016316.1:0-78094 GCA_038442645.1 Agave tequilana
CTTGAAATCACCTAGAGGGGGGTGAATAGGTGATGGCTATATGTAATTGGCACAAAATGCGGAATTTAAAATTTAACTAACACAAATAGCTCAAATAGAAGACTTGCAATAAATGAAGCAATTAATAGTGCAAGAAATAAAGAGTTTAGGGTTAGAGAAATTTGAACAATCGCAACACGCCGATATGTTTCCGAGGTTCGAGCCACGCTTTACGTCCCCGCCTTCACACTTGAAGGATTTCCACTATTGAAGATCCCACTGGATCACCAATACAAGGACACACTTGTCCCGTCTCTCGTGATGCCGCAACACCACCTTGAGCACACTAGCTCGCCTTGAGGCCGATGCCTCTACAACTTCACTCAAAAGAAAGATGATCACACTTGATCGAAAATATGCTCACTTGCACAATCCTAGAACCAATTTGTAGATGTAGACTTATGGGATTGTGTAGTGCAAAATCTAGTGAGAAGTAGAGGTAAAGACTTCAAGTAGGTGTCTAAAACTTTGGGGCTTTTGGAGAGAAAATTTTATCTAAAAGAAATCTTTTTGAAGACTTGTAAATCCTTTGAAAAACTCTTGTAAAAATATTCTTGATAGTTTTCTAATCATATAGAAGTGACCTCCTATTTATAGGGGCCAAAAACTACACCATAAATCCGTTGGATCAAAAAACAAAAGAGATCTGTCAGAAAAACTAGCTGTTGGAGTCTGTCAGAAATTCTGACAGAGTCCGGTCGACCGGTCGGTCGACCGCCAACGGTCAAAAATCTGACTGTTGGGGCTCTGCGGTCGACCGCCCGGTCGACCGATTTTAACCGAGAGCACTGCACAGTTCTCGGTCGACCGGGTCGGTCGACTGATACGCACTTGCACAGAAAGTGCGCATCGGTCGACCGTGCGGTCGACCGGATACTGTCAGTTCTGAAAAATCAGAACTGTCAGAATCCAGAAATCTTGGTTTTTGGTTTTAGGTCTAAGATATAAAGTTTTGGATCTTGTAAACACTAGAGTGTGAGCATATGTCACTACTCTAATAGGTTAAAACATTTTGATAGAAATTCTTTTGATAAAAACTTGTTTTTTCAAATATTATGTTTTTCAAAAACTTTAAACTATTTTTCCAAAAACTTGATCTAAACATGTTTATCTTAACTCAAACTTGGAAATAGAATTTTGAAACTTACTTTGAAGTCTAGAACCAATATAAGAGGTGTGTGTAAGTGTAAATCCCATAACTCTACTTCTATCAACTAGGTTTTGACAAAATATCTAATGAAAAAATACAAATACAAATCTTGGTATTCTTCTTGGTCTTGATCTTGACTTGATCTTTTCTTCATCGTTGTGTTCCCGAAGCTTCCTATTGTGCTTGACTTGGGAATGCAAATCTTTGGCGAACTCCAAACTTGTGAGTCTTGATGTGGAGCCGTCAAATCAACCTGTTTTATCCTGAAATTCTTTTCAACAAACATTGTTAAATATATAACTAGATATGGTTTGTTATCATCAAAATATCCAACAAGATATAAGGCTAATGGCCTTTGGGCCAACAATCTCCCCCTTTTTGATGATGACAAAACATATTTAGTTATCACAAATAATTTGGGTAGAGACTTCAAATGAAGCTCCCCCTCAACACATGCATATAATAAAACATCATACTCAGGCATATATATAAATGTTTTGCAAAAGATAACAATCCATGTCAACACATTTTCATGACATAAAAGAAGATGAAAAACACATGTTTTATAAAAGAAAATACTACCACAAACCAGTAGATAACATAACCAAGTAGTCCACACAAAGTACATGTCCAAACAAATACATGTCCAGCCACACAAGATAAAGTCAAGTACATAAAAAATACAGCAAAAGTACAGCAAAAAGTCTCTCCACAAATAACTCTCCCCCTTTTTGACATCATCAAAATAGGGGAAGTTACTCTCATCACTTGGCAGCATCGTCGTCCTCATCGTCTTCCTCTTCTTCCTCGTACTCAGATGAAGATGAGCTCTTTTTAGCGTCCATCTTCTTATCACCGTCGTCGTCTTCGTCCGAAGAAGAAGAAGAAGAAGTGGAAGGAGCTACCTCCGTCGGATCAACGCCGAGCACCTTTGGCCGAAGTGGTGGAACGGATGAAGGGGCTCTGGTAGGAAATGGAGGACCGGTGGCAGGAAGTGAACGAGAAAAGTAGTGGGATCAGGAGGAAACATGGCGAACTTCGTAAAGAGAGCCTCAAATTGCATATCCATGAATCTCATGGAATCGGCAAAATAAGACATATCGTTACGAATCCCACGAATCTGAGAGTTTGTCTCCTCACGGGAAGCTGCCTCTTGCTTGAAACGGGCGTCCAACTCAGCCCGAAAAACTGTCTCCCGCTGCTCAATCCAGGACTGGTGTTCCTGAATCAGAGATGAAATCATGGCCTGAAGATCTGAAGGTGAAACATAGCCAGGAGCAAAGAAGAATCCAGGAGCAGATGAAGATCCAGGAAAGTAGGAGGGGGAACAGGAGTTGCACAGGTGCGTGACGACGCAGCTGAGCTTCCATCCTTTTCAGCAGAACTCCATCAATATCGATTTGAGGATCATCAGAAGTCTCAGAAGAAAGGTCAAATCCTAGAGATTTAAGAATGCGGGTGATAATCATGCCATATGGTAAACCCCTACCGGATATACGAAACTGATCAGATGCCATGTGAGAGGCAATGATACGGGAAAGTTACCTTAATGCCTCGCAAGAGACAATAGATAATCAAAGGTACTGAACCCCTAGCATGACTATATTCTCCTGATTTGGGGATAATGTTATAAAAGATGATCTTGGCCAAACTTGGGAAGTGAGAGAGAATTTGCTCACAACCTCGTTCCTAACCAAGCCGGGGTTGTTATCCCCGTGAATCAGAGTGGATGCGGTGAGCGCAGACTCACCCTCCGGATAATCAAAGTCATGTAGGTCATGAGTATATACATCAGCTCCACCAGAGGAGAGACGAAGGATATCAACAAATTGGCCTACGTCTAGGTTAATGTCCCTGCCAAGGACCCTAGAGAAAATACGATTCCCATCGAATGAGAAGTTGGCATAGAAATACAGCACGAGGGAAGTGTAAACTTGTTCTTTGATGGATAAGAACTCGTTCAAGGAATTGTTTTGCAAAATGCGGGGATATCTAGATGATCAAAGTCTTGAATAACAACAAATCTCCCAGAAATAATGTTTCTTTTAGAGAGATTGACAAAACGATTTTCAGCAGACTCATTTATGAAGGGTCTTTTAGGTTTAGGGGTGTGGGAAGATGTTTGAGCCACTGATTTCCCCTTCTCAGTCCTAGTTCTCTTAGAAGTAGACATGATTTTGAATAAAAATCAGATTTTTAGGTCAACACAAGTTAGGGCACGATCTAGAAAGTTGTAGCAACCTAAATCTTGACAAAGGATAGTAGATCTAGAAACTAGAAGTGAAGAACAAGGAGAAAAATCCGATTTTTACCTTAACTGTGAAGGATGAAACCCTAGATCAGAGACAGCCGAATTTCTTCGAATCCAGCGGATGGATGCACCTGAAATTGAAGATCTGGCACTAGATGGAGGGATTAGAGGTGGGTTTTAAATTGATTTGAGATCGGATGAGAGATTTGAGAGATAGAAAATTTTTGGAGAAGAGAGGAGTCGGGTTCTGTCGCCAGCGAGTGAGGAGAGAGAGAGAGAAAGTCAAATAAATAGCCAATCTGGACCCGATTACGATGCCCGGTCGACCGTACGGTCGACCCAGAAAACCCGAGAGCTCTGTAATCTCAGAGCGGTCGACCGCCCGGTTGACCCAGAAAACCCGAGAGCACTGACATTACAGAACGGTCGACCGCCCGGTCGACTCAAGAAACCCGAGAGCTCTGCAGTCTTGCAGCGGTCGACCGGATCTAAGGTCGGTCGACCGATGGCAGAAAAAAAATAAAAGGCATTTTATTTCAGACAAACACGGTCGACCGCGACTATTTCCGGTCGATCGGTTTTGCCTGAAACACAGATCTGCAGCATCAGCCAGAGGGAAAAATTTTAAAATAAATTTTAATTAAATATAAGAATTATATAAGTATACACACAACATGTTTTAATCTTTATTAGGTCAACTTATTAACCAATATTACATACAAGACATTTTATTTTTAATTTTCATATAAAAACAAAGTTTTTAGAGATGTTGAAGCCGAATACCCAGTGACGGGTTCTGAACTTCATCCTCTTGATTCCTCTTGAATGAGTTGAGGTGCGCAATTGCCATCTCTAAGGTATTTGCTCAAATATGAAATTTTACAAAAATTTAAAATAAGCTAGACTAGGCATGACATGTGTACATACTATGGACATGGTATAAAAGATATTAAAGCATGGTATATACACAAACATGATAGAAGAGTATGTTTACATAAGCATATATCATTGTAGCACGAAAGTAAACTTAACAATCCTATACATGTATATGTACAACACAAATTCAAAACTTTTAAATGGAGAAGTTACCGAACAAGGGCAATCTCCAAAATGTAGGTGCCTCCAAGATAGCGATGCAAGCTTGATGTGATCTTTGGGCTTTGTTGCATCTACCACCCGGGCACCGTTTCCCCCTAAGTCTTGGAGGAAGTAGATCCACCTGTTTCATCTAAAATTGGTAGGTCATTTGGTACCCATACTTTCTTGGGTCCTTTTAGGTTAGTACCGGGGCGAACCCAAACATATTTATTACGCACATTATTTTTAGAAAAACAAAACTTTTCTAAATGGCCTTTGCGGCCACAATGCATGCATACATAAATTTTACCACCACCATACATATAAGCATGCTTATGAGTGTGTGCATGTTTCCGTGCATGAGCATGGTGTGTATGTTTCCCTTGGGTTACTCCCTTAGGAAACCTAGAAGCAAATTTCTTTAAATCAAAGCACATTGTTTTAGGGTTGTGTCTAATACTTCAACCCGTTTTTGCATCTCAACAAAATCATTTTTACTACATGATGCAATGGGGGTTTTTCCCTTACAAGCTAGTTTATAATTTGCAAAATCACTTTTTATTTTCTCAAAAGAACTAGACAAATTATTTTTCTCTTTTTCAATAATATTAAGTTTATCTTTCAAAGACTCATTTTCCCTTTTTAACTTTTTATTATGAGATTGCGAAATCTCATATCTATGTTGTAATTCCTCAAAGAAATGTGCAAGTTCATCCATGGTAAGATCATCATCTTCTAAAGTGTTATCAAGGGTTACCTTAGAAGCGTCCTCACCGTGTGCCATGAAGCACATATGAGCGGCGTCGTTCTCCTCCTCGGATTCCGACTCCGTGTCATCCCATGTTGCTACCATAGCCTTCTTCTTCCTTGGTACATGCTTGGAGGTGGTTGCTTGGAGAGCGGGGCAATCCGCTATGAGATGTCCGATCTTCTTGCAATGGAAGCAAGGACTGGGCTCTTCTCTCTTCTTCTCGTATCTTCCTTGAGGTCTCACTCTTCGGAAGTTGCTTTGCCTCCCTTTCTTGTAAAACATTTTGCCCACCTTCCGGATGAGCATGGCAAAGTCCTCATCGCAATCCTCCGATGAGTCGTCCTCTTCAATAGTGGTTGGAGTGGCTTTGAAGGCAATTGTTTTCTTCTTGGGTGCCTCCCTTTCTTCTCTTACCTTCATCTCCATCTTATGAGTTTTGAGATTACCGATGAAGCCGGAGAAGTCCATCTCCTCCCGATCGTTAAGCTCTTTGAGAGTGGTCGCCTTGACTTCCCAAGCTTTGGGAAGAGCTCTAATGACCTTGCGAATCTTTTGGTCATTGTCAATCGTGTCACCTAGAGAAGATAATGCATTAGTGATTTTGGTGAAACGAGTAAGCATGTCATCAATACTTTCATTCTCAAGCATATAGAAATTCTCATATTGAGAACGAAGTAAGTCAATCTTGGATCTCTTGACTTGTGACGTTCCCTCATGAGTCACAATCAACATATTCCATACTTCATATGCAGATTTACAGTTAATAATGCGAGAGAGGTCATCTTCATTAAGGGCTTGGGTTAAAGCATATTGAGCCCTAGCATTAGCCTCATAGTCCTTGGTAGTGTCCTCGGACCATGTTCTCTCATCGGTGAGAGGTTCTACAAATTCTTTAGTTATAGCCCTAGCTACTCTAACTCCTAGGGACTTAAGGAGAGATTCATCTTGACCTTCCAAATGGGGAAGTTCAAGCCATCAAATTTGGGTGGGGATTTGATGCTAGAAAAGTCAATGGATGCCATGAATACAAAGTAAATGCACAATCAAATGTAAATGCAACAAGTAATATATAGCCAAATGAAGGATCTCCCTAAGGTGGTTAAACCAAATACTAGGGTTAGGCTCTGATACCAATTGAAATCACCTAGAGGGGGGTGAATAGGTGATGGCTATATGTAATTGGCACAAAATGCGGAATTTAAAATTTAACTAACACAAATAGCTCAAATAGAAGACTTGCAATAAATGAAGCAATTAATAGTGCAAGAAATAAAGAGTTTAGGGTTTAGAGAAATTTGAGCAATCGCAAACACGCCGATATGTTTCCGAGGTTCGAGCCACGCTCTACGTCCCCGCCTTCACACTTGAAGGATTTCCACTATTGAAGATCCCACTGGATCACCAATACAAGGACACATTTGTCCCATCTCTCGTGATGCCGCAACACCACCTTGAGCACACTAGCTCGCCTTGAGGCCGATGCCTCTACAACTTCACTCAAAAGAAAGATGATCACACTTGATCGAAAATATGCTCACTTGCACAATCCTAGAACCAATTTGTAGATGTAGACTTATGGGATTGTGTAGTGCAAAATCTAGTGAGAAGTAGAGGTAAAGACTTCAAGTAGGTGTCTAAAACTTTGGGGCTTTTGGAGAGAAAATTTTGTCTAAAAGAAATCTTTTTGAAGACTTGTAAATCCTTTGAAAAAACTCTTGTAAAAATATTCTTGATACTTTTCTAATCATATAGAAGTGACCTCCTATTTATAGGGGCCAAAAACTACACCATAAATCGTTGGGATAAAAAAAAACAAAAAGAGATCTGTCAGAAAAACTAGCTGTTGGAGTCTGTCAGAAATTCTGACAGAGTCCGGTCGACCGGGTCGGTCGACCGCCAACGTCAAAAATCTGACCGTTGGGGCTCTGCGGTCGACCGCCCGGTCGACCGATTTTAACCGAGAGCACTGCACAGTTCTCGGTCGACCGGGTCGGTCGACTGATACGCACTTGCACAGAAAGTACGCATCGGTCGACCGTGCGGTCGACCGGATACTGTCAGTTCTGAAAAATCAGAACTGTCAGAATCCAGAATCTTGGTTTTTGGTTTTAGGTCTAAGATATAAAGTTTTGGATCTTGTAAACACTAGAGTGTGAGCATATGTCACTACTCTAATAGGTTAAAACATTTTGATAGAAATTCTTTTGATAAAACTTGTTTTTCCAAATATTATGTTTTTCAAAAACTTTAAACTATTTTTCCAAAACTTGATCTAAACATGTTTATCTTTAACTCAAACTTGGAAATAGAATTTTGAAACTTACTTTGAAGTCTAGAACCAATATAAGAGGTGTGTGTAAGTGTAAATCCCATAACTCTACTTCTATCAACTAGGTTTTGACAAAATATCTAAAAATGAAAAATACAAATACAAATCTTGGTATTCTTCTTGGTCTTGATCTTGACTTGATCTTTTATTCATCGTCGTGTTCCCGAAGCTTCCTATTGTGCTTGACTTGGGAATGCAAATCTTTGGCGAACTCCAAACTTGTGAGTCTTGATGTGGAGCCGTCAAATCAACCTGTTTTATCCTGAAATTCTTTTCAACAAACATTGTTAAATACATAACTAGATATGGTTTGTTATCATCAAAATATCCAACAAGATATAGGGCTAATGGCCTTTGGGCCAACACTCCTTTCGGCCCTCCGTTCGCCGCCTAGGCTCCTCCTACTTCTGCTCCGCCACCTACTTCCCCGGAGGACCCTGATTTCGGGAAACGATGACCCCTTTTGATGATGTCAAAAAGGGGGAGAGATTTCTGGGAGTTATTTCTGGGTTATGTTATTTTGGACATGTGTTATATGTTAGTTTTCTGGGTTGTTTATCTATGCTGTATTTGGGAATTAGTTTGCTTTCTGTATGGACATGTGTCATTTGTTGACATGTGTTATGTTTCTGGTTTTGAGGTTGGCATGAACCTCCTATCTTATATGGACACCTTTTTATTATGATATGGCAGTTATCTTTGTTATCTCCATGTGGTGTATATATATATATATATATATATATATATATATATATATATATATATATATATATATATATATATATATATATATATATATATATATATATATATATATATATATATATATATATGGTTGGTTGTCTATTGCTTATTATTCTATGTTTGTTCCAACCTTCTACCACTCACTTTGGAGGCTGGAGGTATTTATGGATGGATGGAGGTAACCATATATGCATACATGTTTATATTTCTGTATCTTTGGTATGCATGGATGGTTGGCATATGTGTTTATTGACATATCATATATATGCCCTTGTTATGCATTTAGTTATTGACATATCATATATATGCCCTTGTTGTGCATTTAGATTTTTTATATCATATTCTTTTATATGCATATGTTAAGGGGGAGCTTTACTTGAAGTCTCCACCCAAAATATTTGTAATAATTCCATATGTTTTGTCATCATCAAAAAGGGGGAGATTGTTGGCCCAAAGGTCATTAGCCCTAAGTTTTGATGATTACAAACCATATGAAGTTAGGAATTAACAAGATTGCTTTAAATAAGTTTCAGGTAAAAACATAAGTTGATTGACGGCTCCTACACAAGACTCACATTTGGAAGCCGCGAGGATTTAGATCCCAGAGCCTAGCACACTAGAAGAGCTCCAGGATCAAACAAGTTGAGAAGACTATACAAGATTTGTATCTTTACATTTTTCTTTTTAGTTAGGATTTATAGTCTATTTGTCAAAACTAAGATGATAGAGGTTGATAACCTTGGGATTGCCACACACATTTGATATTGCTTCATGCTTTCAAACAAAATTTTATTACAAAATTTCTTATCAAGTTTCAGAAAAACAAAGTTTAGAAAAATCGATTTTTGGAAAAACAAGCTTTTGGAAAAACGATTTTTAGTTTAGAAAAAGAATTTTTATCAAAATATAGTTCAAATTTTATTAGTGTTGATCTATGATCACACTATGATCTTTCATAGCTTTAGAACTCTATTTTGTATCTACCCGTCTAAAGAAAATTTTATCGAAAAAATTAAATACTTCAAAAGTTTTCCAAAACTGTAAATTTGGCCTTGTCCGGTCGATCGCACGGTCGATCGCTGGCAGAGCAGAACTGCTCTGTCGGTCAACCGGGCGGTCGACCGACATGCACCAATGTGCATTGTGCACATCGGTCGACCGTTCCGGTCGACCAGGAGAAAGAGCAGAGCTCTCTGTTTGTTCCGGTCGACTGACAGAGAGTGGTCACTATCTGTTTGGGACTTCGGTCGACCGCCTGGTTGACCGCTTTCTCAACGGTCGAAAATCCGACCGTTGGCGGTCGACCGGCCCGGTCGACCAACAGCAGCCAGAGTATGCTGACAGATTCTAACGGCTATTTTTTTAGTTTGTCTTCTGTTGGGTTTTCTCCCACGAATATTTTGGCTAATTTAACCCTGTTTTCATTCCCTATAAATAGTGGGAGTGTTATACACTAAGACACAACATTTACAAGAGTAAAATCAAAATTTTTCAAAGTTTAGCCTTTTAGCAAAAAGAATCTTCTTGAGTCAAAATCTTCAATCCTTTGTGTTTTGGCTTGAAGCTTTCTCTTCTACTTCTCTACTTGTTTGAACACCACACAATCCCTAAAGTTTCATCTCCTCATCTTGGTTATAGGATTGTGCATGTGAGCTTTGTTTGTGGTCAAGTGTTGATCACCGTTTCCTCATATTGAGAAGTTATAGAGGTTGCGGCCTCAAGCGAGCTAGTGAGCTCTAAGTCGGTGTTACGGCACCGTGAGAGAGGACAAGTGTGTCCGTAGAGTTCTAGTGAGAACTTGTATTGACGATCCAGTGGGATCAAGCATAGTGGAAATCCTTCATCGTGTTGAACGCGGGGACGTAGAGCAGTGGCTCGAACCTCGAAACATATTCTCGTGTTTGCGATTGTCTACTTATCTCTAAACTCTACTCTCTCCTTTACTTGCTATTATTTGTATACTTCCTTGCAAGTTTTAATATTGTTATTGTTTATTGTTAATTAATTTTTAATCCGCATTATTTGCCACTTAGTATAGTGATTGAGATACAACCTGCACACAAAATACGAAATTTCAGAACTTAAGAAAGGAAATGTGCAAGTGCTCAATTCTTCCGCTATAGCAAGTGGCTTGCGGGTCGTGATCCACAAGGAGGGTTTTGCGATAGAAGCGTTTACGTTCTTGTATTAAAATCGTTAAGAAACAAAACGAGAGTTCTTCTCTGTTTTTAAGTTAATAAAAAGAAAAAGAGTTAATAGTTAAAGTTAAGAAGAAAGTGAAAGATGAAGAAGGTGGAAAATCAGAAAACAATAAAAGCGACTATGTACAAATGGAGTGAGTGGAGAAGAAAGAGTTGGAAGAGGTGATGATTCAATTTACAGAAATGAAAGAAAGGAACTAAAGGAAGGAATACTTACCTAGGTTGAGTGATGACTTACCTGAAAACCGTTGCATGTTCTACCTTTGCTTCGGAGGCGTTCAACGCATAGATCATAAGCTCGAGCTCAGTCCCCGTGCACATTATATCGTCAAGCATATCAAGAACGAAGTGATGCGGAGCTTGGAAGAGGAGAACGTCTTCATGAACTATCGCTGGCTCTCACATAGCTTAGTTATACTTGCTTTGGAATTCACTTGTAAACTCAACAATACAACCAAGGTAAAGTAGAAGAGGAAGAAGAAAGCAAAAGAAAAGGAAAATAAAGATACGAACATAAATAAAAGTTTACCTTTATTGCTTGAAACAATGAAAGAAAGGAGGAGGGTACATCGGTGTCACTCTCAACATATGCCTCTCTCTCTCTTACTTACATGAATCATCATCTAATCCTAAGCTTACATACACATTACAATTACATAATAAAGAAAGAAAAACCTAAACTACAAATGAAAACTAGGCTAAATCCTACTCTGCATGTTCGTCCTTTTTTCAGCGCAAGTACAGGCCTTTTATAGACAAATACCCAATCTATAGGATCCCGGGGAGGTCGGGGGAGCAAACGCTCCCCCTAACTCTCCAACAAAGCCGCGAAAACGCGACTTGGGCCGCGTTTCCACGGCCAGGGTGTGGCCAGGTGGTCACACCCTGTTGGTGGGTCTCCCCGGGTTTCCCTTCTGCTTTTATCTTCAGTTGGTTTCTTCGTTTGAGTCTGGGATTTTGACGAAATGGCCTTGGATTCTTGCTTTAACCGATCGATTCTGAGAGGATTCTTCTCAACCGGTTTTCAACCTCTTGATTTTGCCCTGATTTATTGAGTGCGAATTAATTCTAATTTAATTCAGAATTTTGGTGGGCTTTGGGCTCATTTCTCTTCATCTCCTTAAAGATTGGGCCTGCAAATAAATCAAACAATTAATTAGGACTATGCAGGCTTTTATTCTATAATAAGTATGAAAATGTGACACTAAATATGCAACATTAGCGATCAATCATATAGCCATCACCTATTCACCCCCTAGGTGATTTCAGTTTCATGGTGGAATTTTTAGATCATCTCTTAGATTGTAATTTAAGGAGACCTACTAAGAGCACTTTTTTCATATACATATAAACATATACATATACACACACATACATACATTTGTGTGTGTGTACACACACATATATATATGTGTGTGTGTGTGTGTGTGTGTGTGTGTGTACATATATATATATATATATATATATATATATATATATATATATATATATATATATATATATATATATATATATATGTATGTATATTATATACGTATATACATACATTTACATACATACATATACACGCACATAATATACATAATATATGTATGTATGTACATATATAATATACATATATATATATATATATGTATATATGTATATATATGTATATGTATATGTATATGTATATGTATCTGTACCTCAGTCGTCAGCTGAGAGAACTCTCTCAGCTGGTACTGCGACCTGGCCGCAGTCCTAAAAAATATCAGATATTCTCAATCTAATTAGGACTGCGATCATGATAGCAGTCCTCATAAAAACACTGCAACCATAGTCGCAGTCCTCACAAAAACTCTGCGACCATGGTAGCAATTCTCAAAAAAAGTAATGCGATCGGGTCGCAGTCCTTACGAAAGACTACGACCATGATAGCGCTGCGCTTAGGATTTGTGGCTGAGATTCAGCCATGTTGCCTCTCTCAACTGGTGGCTGAGGAACATTTCACACACACACACAGAGAGCCTTGTGTCCTTCCAAAAGGATTTGAGCCTGCACCCTTCCAACTCAAATACATCCCTTCGACATTCGAATACAAGATCCACTTTGTTGAAGTTGATTATATTATTTCAAGGTATCTATAAAATAAAAATCAAGTGTTTCGAATATTTTTGTCCATCCATCAAGCGACGCAAAATGTACGGTCGAAAGTAGTGAGTTGATTAAAACTATGCCTTTAAACATACAAATTCTCGATCCGGCCATTTGACTATGATCTAAACATTTAAAAACCCTACAAATCAATTTGTTAGGTTTCAAATATTTTACACCTTTAAACTAACCAACTCACTATTTAGGCTGTCTGTTTTTTTCCCTACTTGATGCATGGGAAAAAGTATTCAAAATATTTGATTTTTAGTTTATAGATACTTGAAATAATATAAATCAACTTCAACAGAGTGGATCTTTTATTTAAATATCGGATGTTGATATTTGAGTGGATTCGGCCTCAAATCCTTTTGGAAGGACACAAGTCTATCTCTATAGACTTGTGTCCTTCCAAAAAGATTTGAACACCAATCCTCCTCACTCAAATTCAACCCTCCGACATCCGAATACAAGATCCACTCCATTGAAGTTGATCTATATTATTTCAATCTATAAACCAAAATCAAGTGTTTTGAATATTTTTTGCCCATCCTTCAAGCAGCGCAAAATAGACGGCCGAAAGTAGTGAGTTGGTTAGATTTATGTCTTTAGACATACAAATTCTCGATCCGGCCATTTCATTAAAATCTAAACTTATAAAAACCCTTACAAACTATTTTTTATTAGATTTCAAATATTCTATACCGTTAAACTAACCAACTCACTATGTAGATTGTCCGTTTTTCTCCTACTTGATTCATGGGCAAATGGTATCCAAAACACTTGATTTTTAGTTTATAGATACTTGAAATAATATAGATCAACTTCATTGGAGTGGATCTTGTATTCGGATGTCGGATGTTGGTATTTGAGTGAGAAGGATTTAACTTTAAATTCTTTTGAAAGGACACAAGTCTCTCTCTCTCTATATGTGTGTATGTGTGTGTGTGGGGATAAACTTGGGTACACGGGAGCACGAATCTTTCCCACTCAACTCAATCCCACGACATTCAAATATAAGATCCACTCCGTGAAAGTACACCTAGAGGGGGGGATGAATATGTGTAAGGCTAACTAATGATGAATGATGCGGAATTAAAAATTAACTGCAACACTCTTAGTGTAACCAAAGAGTGTAGCTGAATTCCCAGCGAAGGGCTCTGAACTATCTCCTCTAAATTCCTCTAAATAAGAGTTGAGGTGCTATATGAAGCTCTCTTGGTTAAACACAAGTGAGGCACACACACAATCAATACCAAACATATAAATATGAATGAACAATATGAATCAATACAAGGCACAATATAAAGGAGAGAGAGTTAGAGAAAGTGGATCAAATGCAAACCCGAGATATGTTTCGAGGTTCGAGCACCCAGCTCTACGTCCCCGCCTTCATACAGAAGGATTTCCATTAACTCGTCTACATAGGACTTCCTACACAGGTAACCTCCACTGAGATTTGGGTAAATACAATTAGAGAGTACACAACTCCTCTCTCAACTAATACAACCTCTCACTAGAGGCAAGACACAAACCAACACAATATCAACCTCACAAATGAGGGATAGGCACTTAGCCAAACAACAACCACCTCTCACTAGAGGGAGTAGTCTCAAGGCCACACAACCACAATTACCTTTACACTTAAGAGGGATTCCAACTCAATCTCAACAATCACCTCTACACAAGAGGGATACCAACAACAAGGAAATGAGATTTACTACACAAGTGATCACAAAGACCACAAACTAAATTTTTTCTCACTAAACAAGATCCTAATAGATAGGATAGATATGATAAGCTTAAGTGTGAGAAATAAAGAGTTTAGAAATCAAAAACACAAAGAAAAACTCTTGGGAAAACTTCTATAATATAATGGAAATGAAGATCAAAAATCAATCCCAAAGACTTCTCCTTTTCTTGATTTTTCCAACCCTTTAAAACAAATAAAGATAAAATCTTTTGGCTCTAAAAACTCTTTTAAAAACTTATAATAAAACACTAGAAAGAATGAGAATTTTGCTCTTTTTTAAAACTTTTTAAAACAAACTCAAATGGGGGGTATTTATAGCCCCCACAAAATTCTGCCCGTTGGCAGCTGGAAAGGGCTGAAATGCCCTTCCGGTCAACTGGGCGGTCGACCGGCCAACGGTCATATTTTTGACCGTTGAGCCCACCGGTCGACCGGCTCGGTCGACCGAGACTGGATACAGAGAGCAGAGCTCTCTGCCGGTCGACCGACCCGGTCGACCAGGGCCATTTCCAGAGAGCAGAGCTCTCTGGACGGTCGACCGACCCAGTCGACCGGTGCACCAGCTCAAGCTGGCGTGCACGCTTGTGCACGTCGGTCGACCGCGCCGGTCAACCGCTACTGCTACAGTAGACCGTTCCGGTCGACCGGCAGACAGCCAGTCTAGCCATTATAGGACTTAAAAATTTGTCTTTTTATCTTTAATTAAATCTCATAAAAACACATAAATTCCACAAAAATCAGTTCTTATTATATCTTTGAAATACAAATATGTGTGATAAAAATTCAACACATATTTCAAACAATTTGAACGATTTTTGTGAGATAGAAAATTTGCCTTAAACCAAAATCCGTATTTTCTAAACTACTAGGATTTTTGAAATGGAAAATCGTTTTCTCCAAACACATGTAAATACAAAAACATGATATTTAAACAATTTTGAAGCATGTTGTATACGGATAGAATCCAATATACATGAAAGATATTATATCTATGTTTTTGACTTAAAAACAAAGATCGGTTAAACCGAAAACCAAAAACTAATAAACATGAAACTTAAAACTTAAAACATGTGTAAGTTGTGAACTTGAGCATATCACACTGTCTAATCTTTACAATGAGATCTAAATAAAATCTTAAACTAAACAAACTGATGTCTTCTTGTAGAATGCCGTCTCCAAGTCAACTCGATCCAAACGTGATCCACCGAGCTTGACTCCAACTGAGTGCTAGATGTGAACTTGACGCTCGAGCTCTTGAATCACCATGTGAAAGCTCCAAAACACCTTTATTGAACCTAATCACCTACTAATATCTTGGTTAAATATCTGAAACTAAATATCACAAGATTATTAGTAAACTATAACTACATGAGTTAATCATCATCAAAACTAGAGTGAAGGGCCTCTGGGCCAACAATCTCCCCTTTTTGATGATGACAAAATTCATGGAGTTATATATGCATGGATTAAAGTTAAGCTTCAAAGAAGCTCCCCTTTTAACTCATGCATAGCAATAAACAATAAAGATATACAATGAATGTTCAATATAGATATGCATAAACATGCATAAAACAAACATGATCTTTTAAACCAATGAAATAAACATGCTTTTGATATCAATTTTAAAATAAACATGTTTTTAAAAATAATGTTGCTCTTAATACCAATAAAGACTCTATTTTAAAATAAACATGTTCTTAAAAGCAATGTTGCTCTAGATACCAATAAAAATTTCTTTAAAAAAAATGTAGCTCTTGATACCAATAAAACAATAAAACAATGTTGCTCTTGATACAAATATAAACTCTTGATACCAATAAAACAATAAAAGATGCTCTTGATACTGAAATACACCTAGAGGGGGGGTGAATAGGTGTAAGTGCTAATCTATGGAACTTAATGCAAACTAAGTGTGCTAAATGCGGAAGCTAAAACAATCTTACAAGAACACTTAGTACAATCCAACAAGTGTTGCCGAATTCCCCTTGCGAGGCTCTGGACAAGCACCTCTTGATTCCCCTTGAATGGGTTGAGGTTGCTATATGAAGCTCTTGTTGGATGAGTATAAGTGTTGCACACACACAAGCAATCCAAGCAATCAAGGATATAGCAATACAATGCACACAATTAAGCCAAGCAAGTATAGATGAATAGCAATAGAAATATATGCAAGGCAATATGAAACAATGCTCAAAACACAAGCAAGTATATATGATGATATGAATGGATGATGCTTGCACAAATGTAAAAAGAGTAGAGTTGAGAGAAATTGGATCAAACGCAAAGACCAAGATGTGTTTCGAGGTTCGAGCCCCTAGCTCTACATCCCCGCCTACACCACCGTGTAGGATTTCTAATCCACTATAGGAGCCCCTAACTCCTCTCTCAACTTACAATGCCACCGAGGCAATACAACACACAATCCACCTCTACCGAAGAGGGATACGGCCCGTAGCCAACCACAACAAATGCCTCTCCTTAAGAGGCTCACAAACCAATCACCCGATCACCTCTTCCGAAGAGGGATTCACAAATAAAAGGGTGTTTACAACAAGTGGTTCCAAAACCACAAACTCTCTTTTCTTTCTCTTTTCTTTCTTTTCCACAAAAACAAAGATCCTAATAGTTTAGGATAGAAGATAGCTCAAGTGTGGAAACTAGGTGTTTTGGAAAACAAGCAACAAAGAAAAACACTTGGGCCTTGTAAAAGATAGAGAATGAATGCCAATACAAAAATCCCAATTCCAATTTCTTTGATTTTTCCAAAACCCAAATCAATAAAGATGAGAAGTTAAAAGCACTAAAAACTCTTTTTAAAACTCTTTTAAACTCTGCTGAAAACCAGAAATTTTTCTCTTAAAAACCTTAGCCAAAATCCCCAAAGAGATGGAGTTTATATAGGCCAAACAGAAAACTAGCCGTTAGGCTGATGTGGCAATTTTGACAGCCACCGGTCGACCGGCCCGGTCGACCGGCAACGGTCGAAAATATGACCGTTGGGGCTTCGGTCGACTGCCAGTCGACCGACCAACAAGGAGGAAACACAGTTTCCTTCTATCGGTCGACCGACCCAGTCGACCGAAAAGATACAGAGAGCAGACTCTCTATATCGGTCGACTGGGTCCGTGACCCGGTCGACCGACGGACATGCACAGCCTGTGCATATCCGGACACAGCAGCCGGTCGACTGTCCCGGTCGACCGGTCTGCCTGAAATACAGTTTTTCTGGGCAGATTTTTGAGATAGAAAATTTGTAAAAAATCTTTTAACACTTCTAAAAATCCACAAAAATATGTTTTATCATTTTACTTGAAAAACTAAACTTGTGATAAAATTTCAAGACATATATCAATCATATCAATTCATTTTTGTGTCTTGCCAATTTTATCATAAATAAAACTTGTATTTTTATCAAACTAGATTTTTCCAAAACATGAATAGGAATGTCAAAATAAGTTTGTCTATAAGTTAAGCATGTATGTATAACTAGAAAACATCTACTATACATATAAATCATGAAAACTTGTTTTGATCCAACTATTCATAAAATCACACATTAAAACATAAAACGTGTGTGTTTGTGCACTTGAGCATATCAACTAAACTAAGCTTTACAAATGGATCTAAAACACACTAAACTAAACTAGGATACCTAAGTTTTCTCTTGATGATCTCCATCTTCAAGTAGACTTGCTCCCAAACGCGATCCACGGAGTGCAAAGGTATGATCTTTAAGCTTTGGCACCGGAATCACCATGATAAGCTTCCAAACACCTTGTTGAAGCTAATCACCAACACTAATATCCTGCTAATGATCTGAAACTTAGAAACACAAGAATATTAGTAAATATAACTACATGAGTTGATCATCATCAAAACTAGAGTGGAAGGCCTTTGGGCCAACAATCTCCCCCTTTTTGATGATGACAAAACTCATGGAGTTATATATGCATGGATTAAAGTTAAGCTTCAAAGAAGCTCCCCCTTAACTCATGCATAAACAAATAAACAATAATATGCAATGCATGACAATGCATATAACATGGTACTCTAGATACTAATGGAATATTCAACATAAACTATGTTCTAGATACCAATAAAAACAATCATTTTAAACAAGATACCAATTTAAACAATATAAACAATATACCAATTAAGCAAGGAATTCATGTCATGCATATAAACACAAATTCTTCTCCCCCTTTTTGTCAATCATCAACAAAGGGGTAAATAGCAAAATCAAACATTTTTTTTAATTCTTAAAGCAATACATGCATACAAAGACATGCATATAAGTTACAAAACAACCAAAGTCTTCTCCCCCTTTTTGTCCTAATCAAGGAACCAACAAAGGGTTAAAATCATAAAAACAATATTTTCTCCCCCTTTTTGTCAAAAACAAAAAGATCAAGAAGGGGTAATCCAAACATTCATAACAACAATGACACCAATGACAATAAAGTGCATATTGATACCAATTGAAGTAAAACATATAGCAATGTAAATCAAAAGTATATATTTTTCTTAAACAAGATTTTGAGATACCAATTAAAAACACTCAACATAAACATCTTGATATCATTAAGAGAAATATGTTCTTTTAAACACATGATACCAATTTGAAAACTTTTGAGATCAATAATGTTAAAATATAGTTTCAATTTTTAACATAAAGCAAGGGAGTGAGAGTCAAATCCCAATTGAAAAGACAACATCAAATTTTCTCCCCCTTTATGAAATACCAACAAAACATATGCATAAGCTTGTTAAGATACCAATTGAAAAACAAATCAACCATTTGAAAAATTTTCAAGCTTAGCATTAAGATATATATGTATGAGAGTAATAGATACCAATTGAAATTGATACCATAGGATAGAAGGCATACATACATACATAAAACATATATGAGTATACAAGAAGGATCAAAAATTGATACCAATTGACATATGTACAAAGATATCAATTTAAAGAATAAGGTCAAGTGTATCTCATATTATCACAATAAAGGAATACGAACTAGTTAAATGAAAAGTTTTGTTAACTAGTACGAAATCCTTCAAGTAAGGAATAAATACAAATCATTTTTCACAAAAATGAAATCCACATGATAATCAACACTCTATTCAATTAAGTATAAAAAAGGTCTCATGAAAATAAAGCATGACCAATTTGTAGGTGTGAGTGTACAAGTAAAGTGTGGAGATCACAATCATGAAAATTTGTCATTAAGTTCAAATATTCCTTAAAACAAGAAATTAAAAAAATATTTATTTTTCAAAATATATGTATGACTTGACAAACAAGAAGTATACATACATATCCCTAAACACACTTTTGAGTCCATAATAGATATTTGCATGAAAGGCAAATGACTCAAGGGGTGTACATGTATTTCTTAAGGTTTGGCAAGCTAAACATATACATGAAATGGAAAACTCACAAACACGAATCAACAATGAGAATACAAGTCTAAAATGTATGAATCGTCAAAACTAGACTATATTCACACATCTAATGGGAACAAATAAGCATTCAACTCAAAACATATATAGATTTATTTGTGTCCCACTATATGTACAAATATATACCTAGTCTTAATGAAAACTAACATCTAAACAAGTAATCAAATCATTAAGCACAAGACAAACACGAATATCATTTTGCTAAACCGAAACTCACACGAATTCATCAAAATTCTTTTATTTGTAACACAACTTCTAGGTATATGTATGATTCATCCAAATCTAACAATGTACATACATATCCCAATCATAAACGAGTCTATTTAAAAGTAATTGCATGAAGGCAAAAGACTCGATGGGTATACATGTATATTTATTAGTTTTGAATTCAAAAATACATATACATGAAGTAAAATCAAGAAAATAGGTATGACAAGTTTAAATGGAAGAATCCTCAAAACTAGCTTATACAAGTGCATATAGTGGGTACAAATGAGCATGAGGTACAAAACATATATAAGTCAATTTGTTCTCACTATGTGTACATGTATATATGCAAGTTTTGATAATATCTACATTTAAACTAGTTTATACCACATGAAGTACAAAACCAAACTAAAAATCATCATGATAAAATTAAAACATGATTAATATGACAAATACACATGTATTAGATTCATGATGTACATTATAGTTTAAACAAACATGAGAACACTAATTATGGATTCATATAAGCATGTGTCTCAAATACTATACATGTATGTCAAGGATCTAATAAGCATGGCATTTACACACTAATCCAAAGACAATAAACATGTCATAAATCAAACAACAAAACATGCTATCAATACATGCTAAGAATGATAAAATGTAAAGCATGTAGTAAATGGGAGTTTAGGAATTTGTTACCAAAGCCAAGAGGGTAACTTTCCTTGTCTCCAAAACATGGTGGTCCTCTCCACCAAATCTTCCCTTGAAAGTGATGCATCCAATTGATTTCCATGAAGCCCGGAACGCATCCACTCCAAGGTGTCATCACTCTCACGTCATGTGAGAGCCCACACCTACATCAAAAACAATAGGAGGGGTGGTCTTTGGTACCCATACTCTTTTGGGTCCATGGGGGTTAGTACCTTCTCTAACCCAAACAAATTTCTTAGCTAAATTAGGAGTATGTAATCTATCATAGCAAAATTTAGCAAGGTGGCCCTTACGTCCACAATGTGTACATGTGTACACATGAGCATACATGTGATGGGTGTGTCCGTGAGAAGCATGTGTATGCCGTGAAGGGTGTGCATGCATAAAGGATGGAACTTGTTTCTTTCGAAGCAAAGTTTCCAACCGTGTATGGTTCATGGCACAATGGCTCAAAGTGGAGCCCAAACAATCTACACTCTTCTTTAATAAACAAATATCATCATTAATCCTAGAAGAGGAGGTACATGCATTAGGTAGACTAGATGATGAGGCTACACTAGCATGGCAAACATGTGTATCAATTTTATTTTTCAAAGAATTATTTTTATTTAAACAAATTTCTAATTCTTTTGAAATAAACTCAATTTCTCTTTAAAGAATCATTGTCTTTTAAAACAAAATCTACTTTAGAAGACAAAACATCATTATTTTTCAAACCTCATTGCAATCATTTTTAGATTTTAAAAGGTTATTTTCTTTAAGTGCAAGACTTAGTTGAGATCTAAGTGAGTCGCATTCACTAGAAACCTCATCCTTCTCTTGCAACACATAATCAAGTCTAGAATGCAAATTCTTATTTTCTTTTTCAATTTCTAGACTTTTCTTTTTCAAAATCTTATATTTTTCTATTAATTTTTCACAAACTATTGAAAGTTCTTCATTTAAAGCATGGGGATCAACAATATCATCATGTGAAGAACTAGAACAATCATCATTGCTATCTAAGTGGGGTTCCGATTGTACCTCAAGGGAGTCATTCCCTTGGACCATGAAGCATTGTGACTCGGAGTCTCCACTAGATTCCTCTTCCTTTTGGATTTGCACTTGAAGCTCGGAGGTGTTGGTTGTGGTTGTCAACTTGTTCCATACTATAAAAGCGGAATCAATATTAGAAACATGTAAAAGATAATCTTTTGAAAGTGTGCTTCTAATAGCCTCAAGGGCAAGAGTATTGGCCCCTAAATGTTCACCATTACCAAGATAGCATTTCTTGGTAGCGGCAAGATAAGCATGTATGCCTAGGGTCTTCAAATACATGGACATCCTAAGCTTCCATACCACAAGGTTGGAAGGATCATAGCTAGGTGGGGTCATGAAGTCCATGGGTACAAACTATATGTGTGCAAACAACAAATGCAAACAAGAGATTAGCAAGCAAATGGATCTTACTCCTAGGATGTTAAGCCTAATATCAGGAGCACTAGCTCTGATACCATTGAAATACACCTAGAGGGGGGGTGAATAGGTGTAAGTGCTAATCTATGGAACTTAATGCAAACTAAGTGTGCTAAATGCGGAAGCTAAAACAATCTTACAAGAACACTTAGTACAATCCAACAAGTGTTGCCGAATTCCCCTTGCGAGGCTCTGGACAAGCACCTCTTGATTCCCCTTGAATGGGTTGAGGTTGCTATATGAAGCTCTTGTTGGATGAGTATAAGTGTTGCACACACACAAGCAATCCAAGCAATCAAGGATATAGCAATACAATGCACACAATTAAGCCAAGCAAGTATAGATGAATAGCAATAGAAATATATGCAAGGCAATATGAAACAATGCTCAAAACACAAGCAAGTATATATGATGATATGAATGGATGATGCTTGCACAAATGTAAAAAGAGTAGATTTGAGAGAAATTGGATCAAACGCAAAGACCAAGATGTGTTTCGAGGTTCGAGCCCCTAGCTCTACATCCCCGCCTACACCACCGTGTAGGATTTCTAATCCACTATAGGAGCCCCTAACTCCTCTCTCAACTTACAATGCCACCGAGGCAATACAACACACAATCCACCTCTACCGAAGAGGGATACGGCCCGTAGCCAACCACAACAAATGCCTCTCCTTAAGAGGCTCACAAACCAATCACCCGATCACCTCTTCCGAAGAGGGATTCACAAATAAAAGGGTGTTTACAACAAGTGGTTCCAAAACCACAAACTCTCTTTTCTTTCTCTTTTCTTTCTTTTCCACAAAAACAAAGATCCTAATAGTTTAGGATAGAAGATAGCTCAAGTGTGGAAACTAGGTGTTTTGGAAAACAAGCAACAAAGAAAAACACTTGGGCCTTGTAAAAGATAGAGAATGAATGCCAATACAAAAATCCCAAATTCCAATTTCTTTGATTTTTCCAAAACCCAAATCAATAAAGATGAGAAGTTAAAAGCACTAAAAACTCTTTTTAAAACTCTTTTAAACTCTGCTGAAAACCAGAAATTTTTCTCTTAAAAACCTTAGCCAAAATCCCCAAAGAGATGGAGTTTATATAGGCCAAACAGAAAACTAGCCGTTAGGCTGATGTGGCAATTTTGACAGCCACCGGTCGACCGGCCCGGTCGACCGGCAACGGTCGAAAATATGACCGTTGGGGCTTCGGTCGACTGCCAGTCGACCGACCAACAAGGAGGAAACACAGTTTCCTTCTATCGGTCGACCGACCCAGTCGACCGAAAAGATACAGAGAGCAGACTCTCTATATCGGTCGACTGGGTCCGTGACCCGGTCGACCGACGGACATGCACAGCCTGTGCATATCCGGACACAGCAGCCGGTCGACTGTCCCGGTCGACCGGTCTGCCTGAAATACAGTTTTTTGGGCAGATTTTTGAGATAGAAAATTTGTAAAAAATCTTTTAACACTTCTAAAAAATCCACAAAAATATGTTTTATCATTTTACTTGAAAAACTAAACTTGTGATAAAAATTTCAAGACATATATCAATCATATCAATTCATTTTTGTGTCTTGCCAATTTTATCATAAATAAAACTTGTATTTTTATCAAACTAGATTTTTCCAAAACATGAATAGGAATGTCAAAATAAGTTTGTCTATAAGTTAAGCATGTATGTATAACTAGAAAACATCTACTATACATATAAATCATGAAAACTTGTTTTGATCCAACTATTCATAAAATCACACATTAAAACATAAAACGTGTGTGTTTGTGCACTTGAGCATATCAACTAAACTAAGCTTTACAAATGGATCTAAAACACACTAAACTAAACTAGGATACCTAAGTTTTCTCTTGATGATCTCCATCTTCAAGTAGACTTGCTCCCAAACGCGATCCACGGAGTGCAAAGGTATGATCTTTAAGCTTTGGCACCGGAATCACCATGATAAGCTTCCAAACACCTTGTTGAAGCTAATCACCAACACTAATATCCTGCTAATGATCTGAAACTTAGAAACACACAAGAATATTAGTAAATATAACTACATGAGTTGATCATCATCAAAACTAGAGTGGAAGGCCTTTGGGCCAACAGATACCAATACCAACAAAAGATGCTTTTGATACCAATAGTAAAGGATAACTAATTCAAACAAACATGCGTATAAACAAAATTTAAACAAACATGTAATCAAACATGCATATAAAAACTCCAAAATATTTCTCCATCTTTTTGTCAATTCATCAACAAAGGGGTGCAAACAATAAATGGGCATAAATAATATTTTTCTCCCTTTTTGCATAAATCAAAACAATAATGGTATATATGCTATATACATTCATGAAGAGGAGAGACGTGAAGTTAACTCCCCCTACATACATGCATTTATATGAAAAGAGATGACAAACCCTAACCACATAAAGCAAAATATGCAATGCATAAAAAGGAGATGTGAAGCTCCTACTGCATATGTGTACTACATACCAAAGAAAGGTCAATAACTTCAATATGCCATACACTCAACATGAATTTATATATAAAGAAGATGTTAAGCTTCATTGCATTTAAGCAATAAATATCAAAATGATACCAATTGAAAAATATATCAATTTAGTACGGAGGTATACATCAAAACATCATGATACCAATTTATGATACCAATTGAAAATAAATAAAACAAAATTTTTTTTGATATTAATTGAAAGATATAAACATATAGGTAATCTTGATGCCAATTGAAAATATTTTACACTTTTGATATCAATTGAAAAACATAAGCTAATCTTTTTGGTTAAATACTAAAAACCTTTTGCAATAGAGATACCAAATAGAGAATAATATCAATTTAAGATTCTTGTTACTAATATTGAAAATGAAACATATACCAATTGAAAATAATTTTCATTAGGAGCGTATCATACCAAATTAAAAAATCAATATCATTTTTCAATCACTTTTCAACATAAAGAGTGGGAGTAAGATATCAATGGTAAACAAAACCGATTGAAAGGTAAAACATGAATTTTCTCACCCTTTATGAAATACTAATGAAAACGATGCATAAACTTGTATAAAATACCAAAAAAAATAATTGTCATTAAGGACTAAATCAAGCTTAGCATGGCAAAATTTGTGCTCAAA
Source organism: Agave tequilana (assembly GCA_038442645.1). Classification (NCBI taxonomy): domain Eukaryota; kingdom Viridiplantae; phylum Streptophyta; class Magnoliopsida; order Asparagales; family Asparagaceae; genus Agave; species Agave tequilana. The sequence continues at coordinate 25,421 of JAVJIF010016316.1, forward strand.
GATATAGAGATATAGTAAGCACAAACAAAACACATATATATGTATGGAAAATAAATGCCAATCTAAGTTGATATCGTTTGAAGTTGAAGCATACATATTTAGAAACAAATATGAGTATACAAAATAAATATCAATTGTGATACCAATTGAAAACACAATAAGAATCAAATGTATAACTCATACTCCCTACCACCCATTTCATGCACAAGTTTAAATAGATTTTCAATAATGTATAAAAGGCATGGTCGCCCAACCAACCGCCCTTTAATGGGTGGGGGTTTCAAAAATAAGTTTGAAAATAGTTTTAGTACAATTGAAAACTCTACCAAAATGAAGAATACGCAACTAGTTATATGATAAAATTGTAAAACTAGTACGAAATCCTTCAAGTAAGGAATAAAATAAGAATATATTCCATGAAAAAATATGTAAGTCACACGATCATCAACACTCAAAATCTATAAAGTACATATCATACTCATAAAAACAAAGTCATGAGAAAATATTAAGTAAAGTGAGTGTATAAGAGTTGTGTGAAAAACATAATCATGAAAATAGGCAATAAGCTCAATGTGAAATTCCTTTATAAATGAAAACACGAAAATCATTAAAATTAATTTTCAATAATATAACTTTAAGGCATATGTATGTTTAGTCAAAACTAAAGTATACATACATATCCAAACATGAACGAGTCCACAAAAATATATGCATGAAGGCAAGTGGCTCAAAGATATACATGTATAACTATTAGTTTAGACAAAATGGACATATACATGAACCTAATCACAAATATGAAAACATGCATAAAAATAAGAATACAAGTCAAAATGCATGAATCATCAAAACTAGGTTATGCTAGTACATCTAATGGGTACAAATGAACAATTAGGCACAAACATATAATAATCTATTTGTGACTCACTAGTTCTACAAGCATATACTCAAGTTTTAATGAAGAATACATTAAAACAAGTAGTCAAAACGTGAAACATCAAAACAAAACTCATATGATTATTATGTAAACACTCATGTTATTAGAGTTATGATATACATAATAGCTAAACTATGGAGAGAACACAAAATATGGGTCCATATAAACATGGGTGATCTCACATACTATATATGTAGTCTAATAAGCATGGCATATTGTATAATGAGCATTAAAACAAGACATGCTACAAATGAATGATCTAAAAGCATGCAAACATATATGGGAGTAAGAGATTGTTACCAAAACTATGAGGGCAACTCTCTATGTCTCCAATCCATGGTGGTCCTTCCCACTAAACTCCCCTTGAAAGTGATGCATCCAAAATAGTTACCATTTAGCTCGGAACGCATCCACTTCAAGGCACCATCACTCTCACGTCAAGTGAGAGCCCACACCTACATCAAATAAAATAGGGGTGGATTTTGGTACCCATACTTTGGGGCTGTTTGTTTCGCCGTAAATGGCATAAAAGTTTGTAATTCGTAAATGACTTACAACTCAGTTACAACTACGGCGTTTGTTTGGACCGTAATTCGTAAAAGACTCACGCAACTCAACTACCACTCACTTGCAACTTAATTCTCACTCACCTACAGCCCAGTTACAATTAATTTTGTGGTCATGCAAATTTGTATTGTTTTTTATGTTAATATTAATTTTTTAATATTTATCATTTTTAATATTTATTTGCAATATTAAAACTTTTTAAATCACCAAATAATTAATTTTGAGGTCAACTTTTTCACTTACGACTTACATATTACGACAATCAAACACCGTAAAATATAATACACTTCCTACTTACAACTTTATATTACCAACCAAATACCGTAAAACTTACATGCATGTATCTCATTTACAACTGTAAAAGACTTTACCAATTACGACTTACGAATTACGGTCAATTACGACAACCAAACAGACCGTTTATTGGGTCCATGGGGGTTAGCTCCTTTCCTAACCCAAACAAATTTATTTGCTAAATTTACATCATGTAGTCTATCATAACTAAACTTAGCAAGGTGGCCCTTACGTCCACAATGTGTACAAGGTACACATGAGCATACATAGTGTTGTGTGCATGAACGTGAGGAGCATGTATATGCCATGTATGGTGTGCATGCATAGATGAAACTTGTTTCTTTCAAAACATAGATTCCAAACGTGTATGGTTCATGGCACATTGGCTCAAAGTGGAGCCCAAACAATCAACATTCTTCTTAAGCATACAAATATCATTTTCAATCATGGAAGAAGAGGCGCATGCAATAGGTAAGCTAGAAGGTGAAGCTATACTAGCATGACAAACATGAGAATCCATATCATTTTTTAAAGAAATATTTTTCTTAGAAACCAAATCCAAATCCTTTAAAATTAAAGCAATTTTCATTTTTAAAGATTCATTTTCTTTTACAACAAAATCAAGTTTTGAAGACAAGATCTCATTTTTCTTAAAAACATCATTGCAATCATTTTTATTTTTCAAAATCTTGTTTTCATTTAGGGCAAGATCAAGTTGGATTTAAGTGAGTCACGTTCACTTGAAATCTCATCGCTCTCTTACAAAACAATCTCAAGTCTAGAAGACAAATTTTTATTTTCTTCTTTTAATACAAAACTTTTCTTTTTCAAAAGATTATATTTTTCTAACAATTTTTTACATACAATAGATAGTTCTTCATTTAATGCATCGACATCAATATGATCATTACTTGAAGAACTAGCACTATCATCTAGTTGAGATTCCAAATATACCTCAAGAGAGTCATTCCCTTGGACTATGTAGCAATGTTGTTCGGATCCATCCTCACTAGATTTCATCTCCATATGATTCGTCTTTTGGAGCGCGGGAGAAGTCAACGTGTTCCACACTGTATAGGCGGAATCACAATGAGAAACCATACACAAATATTCTTTGTTGAGTGCGCTTCTAAGTGCCTCAAGGGCTTGTGCATTGGCCTCTATATGCTTGCTATTACCAAGATAGGATTTCTTGGTAGAGGCAAGAAAAACATGCAAGCCTAGGGTTTTTAGGTACATAGACATCCTAACCTTCCAAACAACAAAGTTGGAAGTATCAAATATAGGTGGAGTCATGAAGTCCATGAGTGTGTGTAAACAATATAAGTGTGCAAATGCAACTGTAGATTAGCAACCAAGATCTCACTCCTAGTTGGTTAAACCTAATATCAGGAGCATAGGCTCTGATACCAATTGAAAGTACACTTAAGGGGGGGGTGAATAGGTGTAAGGCTAATCTAATGATGAATGATGCGGAATTGTAACACCCCGCTCCCGGAATACGTACTTAGTTGCTTATTCGTATTTTCAATCGTATTTGTTGATTTGATTTCAGTATTTGTTTTGCATTATGAATTATTTATATGATCATTTTGCTGTGGATCTGGATTCGTGGACTCGGAGTCAGCCCTAGTCTGAACCGGGAGTCCGATCCTAGAGTATTGCTCGATTTGATATTTCTGCTATTCTGATTTGACCAGTTTTAGTTTTAAATATCGTTTTCTAATATTCTAGATTTTTCATGATTTCTAGAATTTTCCTGAATTAAGTTGTAAATCTTCAAAACCGGGGTCGACCAATACCGCTGCTCGATTCTCGGATTTTTAATTTACAAACGGAATTGAACTTCTAAAAATGGATTTCTTGTAACTTATTAAAATTATATTTTCTACCTAAATACTTTTTCTGAGAATTTTCTAAATTTATCAAAATTCCTCTGGATTTGGTGTCGGCCAGTATCACTGGTTGATTCCAGGAATTTTAGTTTACAGTTAGAATCAAATTTTAGATTCTTCTTTCATATTTCTTTTTAGAATTATATTTTTTTCCTTTCTGGCATTTTTTGAGATTTTTCAGATTTTATCAAAATCCGGCCGACCCGGTATAGACCGGTATTGACGGTTGACTTCAGGATTTTTATTTTGAAAATGAGATTGAATTTTTGAAAACTGATTTCACTAAAAATCTTTAAATAATATTTATTATTTTTGAGAATTTTTTAGGAAGCTTTCTAAACTACTTCATTTTTGGACTTTTTCGGAATTTTTGGTGTTTTCCCAGATACCGGAATTTTATCCAGATATTTTACTTTTCTCTTTTTTTATTTTTCTCTCTCCTCGCTAGACGTGAGTTTCAACAAACCTGGGTTCAACATTTAATGCAGGGATGCTCTCCATACTGCATTTAATGCTTGTCCTGCAAGATCAATTCTGAATCTTTCAACCATGCTTTCTTGTCTTTTCTGTCTAACGCGACTCTTGCGTTTTCCTCCTGGACGCAGACCTCGTCTCCGCGTCTGGCTTTGTTTACCTAGAAGCGAATTTGCTTTTATGGGGACGCAGCCCATTTAGTGGAGACGCAAGTCTCTTTATGTAAGGATGGGAATGGCAATATTGTAATAATCATTCCCCCTTATATAACCACCCCCCTTTCTTTCCTTCTCTTTCATTTCTTCTTCTTTCTTCTTCCAGCAAGCAGCCAACAAAACAGCAGCCCACCAAGTCCCTTGCCCTCCCATTGGCCGGCCATCTTCTCCACTTTCCCCTCCATTTCCACCACCAACTCCTCCACCTTTTTTCTCCTCCATCTCCTCCACCATTCCAACAACAACAACACCATCTCCATCATCTTCTTCTTCCTCTTTTCCACCAAGAAACCCATTAACCTCCATAGCTTCACCACCATTCCCACCACCATCTATACCACCTTAGCCACCACTAACTGCGCCATCTTCCTCCCCTTGGAGAGATTTTTCTAATGAGCTATAGCTTCGCTCTCCGAAACTCCTTTTGCAAAACTCAAAAAATCTAAAATGAACTATACTTGCACCCCACTTGATGACTTGGGCTTGGAGCCTTGGCCGCCTTCTCCGGCCAACTCCGGCCAACTCCGGCCGCCGCCGGTGACCGCCGGCCATCATCCCCTCTTCCCTTCTTCTTTCTTTTCTTTCCTTTCTTTCTTCCTTTTCTTCCTTTCTTTCCTTCTTTCTTTCTTCTTCTTTTTCCTTGTTTTCCCTTTCTTTCTCTGATTCTCTATGTCCTTCTCGTGTCGACACGACGCGGAGCTCATGCTCGCGTCTGTGTTCTCGTGTTAATGCGACGCGGGACCCACGTCCGCGCCCGCGTTCTTCTCATGTTATAACTTGAACGCGGGTCTCGAACCTCGCGTTTGTGTCATCTACGCGACGCGACTCCTGCGTCTGCGACCCCCGCGTCTCACTCTCAAACCGCGTCCCCCTGTACATACTCTCTCTCCCTGTACACACTCTCTCTCCATGTACTTCTCTCTCTAGTTCTCTCTTTCTCTCTCCTCTCTCTCATTCTCTTTCTCTCTCTTGATTTTCTCCTCTCTCTATCACTTTCTCTTTAACGCGTTGACGCGTTGATTTTCTGGATTCCAGAGATCAGGGATTTCACCGTGTTTTCTAAGGATTTAGGCGAGTGTTCTCGCTTTCCTCTTGGCTTTCCTGCTTCGTCGGATCGACTTGATTGTCTTATGTATTTGTATCTGGAACTAACACCTTCTCTGCAGGTACCCTAACCTCTGGGTACAACCTTTGAGGTTAAGGTCCTCGGACTTTCTCTATGCTACGCTTGGTAGGCGGACCTAGCGTCAACACTTTACCGCTTACTCCGTTCGAGTGTAATTACCCCGTGAGCATGGCTTCCCGTGAGTAGTAGTATAGCGTTCATACACTTACTGCGACACGCGTGTCTAGCTACGCTGCGAGCGGTAGCCACGCCGAGCGTGATAGCATTTAGTGTTGTACATTAGCTTTGCTCCAGCTTGCTCAGCTCTGCTTGATTGTGCTCAGCTACTACTCTATCACTTACCAAGTACATGCTTGATATGTTAACACTTGACATACTTTTGCTTGATACCTACCATCTACATGCTAATACCTGACACCTACCTGTATCACTTGACAACTGATGTGTCATCACCTGACACCCGACTTGCTACTTGACACTTGCTTCTTATTATGACATGACTTGTCACTTACCTCCTGACATATTAATACTTGACCTGTGATTATCACATTTGCGGGGATACTATACTTGTTGTCTTGTATTACATACAGTGATTTGAATCTTGTACTTGTTATCCTGTATTATACATATACAGTGACCTGAATCTATAGTACTCATGTACTGCTGAACTCCTGATCATGTCTTGCACCTGCTATTCCCGTAAATTGATAACTACATAATAAATCATAAAAAGGAACAACTTGCATCGGGTCGGGGGAAACTTGCGGCTATCAATATATGTTCGTGTTTACAGTGGTACTAGGCATGTTGTGCAACTAAAACTTCCGGTCTGACCTGTGGGCCTCCAGGCGACCGAGGGGAGTGCTGGCTCCCTCCTTCCTGGTACCATCTTGATAAGGGCATTCTATAAGACCCTCCTGTAGGCCTTGCGGCCGGTTCCATACACCAGCAATGGAACGTCCTGGACCGTGGTCCCGGGCATGTACGGGACCCACTGTAAACATTGTTCGTTGATACCCCCGTTGGTTTCCAATAACAACCTTACTTTACTTAGATGTGGATATATGTGCGCTGGGACGCTAGTTCACATATCTAGACATCGGGGTAAGACGAGTAATAATAATAATAATAAAAAGACGCCAGCCATGAGTCTGTAGCCTTGTCATGTTTGCTTGTATCGGAGTTTACTTCAGATTTCTGGTTTTATGATTATTATACTATACCTGCTCATATCCTGCCTTTCCACTTGTGTTCTATTCCATAAGTCTCCTGCTCTTATCTGATCATACTATGAGTCTTCCCTGCTTGATATCAATTGCTGTATATCTACTTGCTTCTGCATGCTTGTGCCTACGACACGGTTTTCATGTTTATGATCCAGATTTATCGATACAAATGTGCTTATCTATGCTCGCCATCTGGCTTCCACATCACCACTCGTCGGGGAGTTCTGACTCCTCTGGATCCTCATGTCCAGGTTTTGGACTGATCAGAGTGGCACAGCGGTAGCGTGGATCTTCAGCAGAACGTCCAGAGCCCCATCCTTCCAGGCCCCCTTGTTCGGCTCTAGAGTTTTCCTGTTATGACTCTGAGCCTCCATTTGTACTATTCATACTTGTACATCTCTTTGTATTCTCGCAATTGCGCCATATCAGTGATGTAATATTCTTGTAATATTTGTCACATCTAGTGATAACTTTATAATTGTACTCATGTGTTGGAATGTATAATGCACCACGTGCTTCCGTACTCTGATTCTTATCTGTACTGATGCTTAGCGTATATACGTGAGGGTATTTCTGACCTGCGTATATACGTCACAGTAACGTCTTCATACCCGCCGGATCAGGGCGTTACAGGGTGGTATCAGAGCCTAGGCTCTCACATCCTCAGTACAACCAGTCGGTAAATTAATGGTAAAGAAATTTGCAACTGAAATGCATGAGTCATGGTTATACAATTCAACTGCAAGTACAAAGTTATCCATTCTCTCTTGATAATCTTACCCTTGAATTCTGAAGTTCTCCCATCCTTTCATACTTCAGTTTCTCGTTATTCTTAGACTAACTCGGACATGAAAAGACGGGGAAATCATAACGGTTCTGGTTCTTCTTAGAGTGGCCCTAATGGAGGAAGTATTGATTTGAGATAATTTCTGCAAAATATGATGAAAAGTAACAAGAACAGACGAAGGTCCCGCACCAAAGATTTTTGGTTGCACTCCGGGAACAGAAGCCAGGCAACATGTTGGATTTTAGGAAATTATAGCCGGCAATCTTTTCAAGCATGGAGAAGCCCTGGATGCATAGCAGTGGCTGGTAAATATGACGGATCTTCTGAAGGCAACTCGAATCCCTGACGAGAACTAAGTAGAAATGACCAAGATTCAGTTGACGTGGTGGTTGGCGGAAGTAGCGAGACTGGAAAAAGCCCATCACTTGGGACCAGTTCTCGAAGGATTTCTATGAGAAGATTCTTCTTTGTGATAGCTCAGAAAGAAATGAAAGAACAATTTATCAAATTGCAGTAAGAAGATTGAGTTGTAAATAAGTACACTGCAAAATTTCTAAGGCATAGTCGGTCGGTGTCTTACATGGTGGCTGAGAAGGGGAACCGAGCAAGCAATATTTTAGTGAGACCTGAAGATGAGGATCAAGATGTTCTTATTTCCAAATAGTCCAAGGAGTATTCTCAAGTTTTTTTTGCCATCGCTCGGAAAGTAGAACGGACCTAGAGAAGAAAGATCAGGATGAGATGCAGATGAAGTTGGCGAAGAGACCTTCTCAGTTGATGGAAGTTGAAGACTTAGACAGACCCCTAGATGCCCCACTAGCTAAGCCATCCCTCCAACCTTGCCCTCAGCATATGACATGTTGGTATTGTCTGAAGCCGGGCACCTACAACGCAACCACTAGAAAGGTTATGAATTATGTCGTTTACGGGTCCGGAGATTAGTTGAAAAGTGACTGTCTGTTCAAGGAGACAGAGAACATCGCATCGATCAGATCAACTAATCCAGTATCACCATTGGGAAGGAATCCAGGACCTACTGGCAGAATAACCTCGCTTTATCCCCAGCATCCAGCATAGAGTCATACACAAAAGAGACCAAGAGCTAGGGCACATGGTAAAGGGAGGCAAACATATAATCTGACTGAAGAGGAAGTCAGGATGCTCAATATGATAGAGTGAGAATAGAAAAGGATGCTCAATATCTGAAAAAGGAACCCGGTACTGACCGTAACCATTGTCCCCATTTTAGCATGTCCGGGAGTTGGTAAATTCTCTATATCATATCCATCTCATTGCACTATCATCACCAATCCTAGTCCGTCCGTGTCTACCTCCCTATTTCATGATTTCTATCTCTTCTATTTTTACTATTCTGATTTTCGTATTCCTTATGCCAACTCAAGATATGCGTAGACTAGAGAGGTAACAGCAGGGCAGGTGTGGTTCGCTCTCATTATGTTCTAGCATTCCTCGACTCAGGTACATCTCATAGTCTTATATTGGATAGATCTTCGTCTTCGCATTCTATTCTTGTATTTATGGATACATCACGGGAGACCAGTACATCAAGTGGAGTAGTCATCGCTTATATAATCAGGTAGACTGTATCATTACTTGAGGGGTGTCAGTATATAACAGTATTCCAGAATCAGGACTTCTGGCAGAAAAAGTTATGGTAATTTTCATTTCTATTACTCCAATAGCGATCATGATTTCTTCAACTATGTTCATGAAACTCGGGCATTCTCAGAGCTGATTTGCAGTCAGGTTATTATTTAGAAGACAGCATTCAGGACACGTTTCGGTTATTATAATTTCTTGATCGTGTTCTCAGAGCCACTAACTTCTGGCAGTCTTTATTGATTTGGTAGACCATAGGCTCCGCTAGCCTCGCCAGGCGAGGGTCGTGCTCTAGTCACCCATGGACCTAATTGGGTGTGGACTTCGCTACAGCCTGGTGCTTAGCATTTAGCGTTGTGTTACGCGCTGGCTTCGCCGCATGAACTTCGCCAAGTGCGAACCTCGCAAAGCGTTAGCTTCGCTGCACTCTAATGCTTAACACCTGAGTTGTGCTATGCGATGGCCTCATCTAGGCTTGGCTTCGTCCATGGCTAGTCCCTACAGTGCTTAGCACTCTAGCCCGTTCCTTGGATTTCTTCCGCCTAGCGTGTTTTCAAGGATCCGCTGAATATGGTTTTATCACAGTATCTGAGCTATCGCCATGATCATCGTCAATGATCCATTTGACAAATCTTGTAGGGCTCAGATATCTTCTACATGTTTCATCTGCAGTCGGGTTACCATTCAGAAGTCAGTATTCAGAATTCTTCACAGTTATTCTATATTCTTGGCTACGCCTTTCAGAGTTAGCAACGCCCAGTACACAGAAATTCTTAATTATTGGTCTTCTTGATTCATACTCAGTATTATCAGAGTTTTCTTTATCTTGGGTATTCTGGTCTATTCTCGGGGAATTAGTATGTATGCAGCACATCAGGAATTCTACTGCAGATTCTTTATCAAAGACAACATCATGCCATGCAGGGTTTCATATTATATTATGGATTTCAGCACTACAGATTTCTATAGATTTCATCAGCTTTGGTTCGTAATCTGAAAGAAGTATTATTGATTATCTCACCAAGTCAGCTCACTTTATATTATTCAGGATGAGTTAGTCTTTTGAGGTTCTAGCAGTGTTCTTTTATCAGCAGACATCAGAACAGTATTATTATGGCATCGTCAGAGGATTTATATACGGCGGAAGGGCAGAGATGTCTCAGTCCTGAGTTTACCGTTCAGTCGATTAGGGAGAACAGCTCACAGTTATTCATATCTTGATTGGCATAATCTTCATTCCTATCTTTCTGTGTTCATCTTCCCCTTATCGAAATTGCGAGGACACAATTTTTTTATAAGGTGGATGGAGTGTAACACCCCGCCCCTGGAATACGTACTTAGTTACGTATTCATATTTTTGATCGTATTTTTGATTTAGTTTCAGTATTTTTTTGTATTATGAATTATTTATATGATCGTTTTGCTGTGGATCTGGATTCGTGGACTCGGAGTCAGCCCTAGTCTGAACCGGGAGTCCGATCCTAGAGTATTGCTCGATTTGGTATTTCTGCTATTCTGATTTGATCGGTTTCAGTTTTAAATATCGTTTTCCAATATTCTAGATTTTTCATGATTTTCTAGAATTTTCCTGAATTAAGTTGTAAATCTTCAAAACCGGGGTCGACCAATACCGCTGCTCGATTCTCGGATTTTTAATTTACAAATAGAATTGAAATTCTAAAAACAGCTTTCCTGTAACTTCTTAAAATTACATTTTCTACCTAAATACTTTTTCTGAGAATTTTCTAAATTTATCAAAATTCCCCTGGATTTGGTGTCGGCCAGTATTACTGGTTGATTCCAGGAATTTTAGTTTACAATTAAAATTAAATTTCTAGATTCTGCTTTCATATTTCTTCTTAGAATTATATTTTCTCCTTTCTGGCATTTTCTGAGATTTTTCAAATTTTATCAAAATCCGGCCGACCCGGTATAGACTGGTATTGACGGTTGACTTCAAGAATTTTATTTTGAAAATGAGATTGAATTTTTGAAAACTAATTTCACCAAAAATCTTTAAATAATATTTATTATTTTTGAGAATTTTTGGAAAGTTTTCCAAACTACTTCATTTTTTGGACTTTTCTGGAGTTTTCGGTGTTTTCCCAGATACCGGAATTTTATCCAGAATTTTACTTTTCACTTTTTCCATTTTTCTCTCTCCTCGCTAGACGCGAGTTTCACCAAACCTGGGTTCAACATTTAATGCAGGGATGCTCTCCATACTGCATTTAATGCTTGTCCTGCAAGATCAATTCTGAATCTTATCAACCATGCTTTCTTGTCTTTTCTGTCTAACGCGACTCTTGCGTTTTCCTCCTAGACGCAGACCTCGTCTCCACGTCTGGCTTTGTTTTGCCTAGAAGCGGATTTGCTTTTATGGGGACGCAGCCCATTTAGTGGAGACGCAAGTCTCTTTATGTAAGGATGGGAATGGCAATATTGTAATAATCATTCCCCCTTATATAACCACCCCCTTTCTTTCCTTCTCTTTCATTTCTTCTTCTTTCTTCTTCCAGCAAGCAGCCAACGAAACAGCAACCCACCAAGTCCCTTGCCCTCCCATTGGCCGGCCATCTTCTCCACTTTCCCTCCATTTCCACCACCAACTCCTTCACCTTTTTCTCCTCCATCTCCTCCACCATTCCAACAACAACAACACCATCTCCATCATCTTCTTCTTCCTCTTTTCCACCAAGAAACCCATTAACCTCCATAGCTTTACCACCATTCCCACCACCATCTACACCACCTTAGCCACCACCAACTGCGCCATCTTCCTCCCCTCGGAGAGATCTTTCTAATGAGCTATAGCTTCGCTCTCCGAAACTCCTTTTGCAAAACTCAAAAAATCTAAAATGAACTATACTTGCACCCCACTTGATGACTTGGGCTTCGAGCGTTGGCCGCCTTCTCCGGCCAACTCCGGCCAACTCAGGCCGCCGTCGGTGATCGCCGGCCATTGCCGGCCATCATCCCCTCTTCCCTTCTTCTTTCTTTTCTTTCCTTTCTTTCTTTCTTTTCTTCCTTTCTTTCCTTCTTTCTTTCTTCTTCTTTTTCCTTGTTTTTCCTTTCTTTCTCTGATTCTCTGCGTCCTTCTCGTGTCAACACGACGCGGAGCTCATGCTCGTATCTGTGTTCTCCTCGTGTTAACGCGACGCGGGACCCACGTCCGCGCCCGCGTTCTTCTCATGTTATAACTTGAACGCGGGTCTCGAACCTCGCGTTTGTGGTATCTACGCGACGCGACTCCCGCGTCTGCGACCCCCGCATCTCACTCTCAAACCGCGTCCCCTGTACATACTCTCTCTCCTTGTACACACACTCTCTCCATGTACTTCTCTCTCTAGTTCTCTCTTTCTCTCTCCTCTCTCTCATTCTCTTTCTCTCTCTTGATTTTCTCCTCTCTATCACTTTCTCTTTAACGTGTTGACGCGTTGATTTTCTGGATTCCAGAGATCAGGGATTTCAACGTGTTTTTCAAGGATTTAGGCGAGTGTTCTCGCTTTCCTCTTGACTTTCCTACTTCGTCGGATCGACTTGATTGTCTTATGTATTTGTATCTGGAACTAACACCTTCTCTGCGGGTACCCTAACCTCTGGGTACAACCTTTGAGGTTTAAAGTCCTCAGACTTTCTCTATGCTACGCCTGGTAGGCGGACCTAGCGTCAACACTTTACCGCTTACTCCGTTCGAGTGTAATTACCCCGTGAGCATGGCTTCCCGTGAGTAGTAGTATAGCGTTCATACGCTTACTGCGACACGCGTGTCTAGCTACGCTGCGAGCGGTAGCCACGCCGAGCGTGATAGCATTTAGTGTTGTACATTAGCTTCGCTCCAGCTTGCTCAGCTCTGCTTGATTGTGCTCAGCTATTACTTTATCACTTACCAAGTACATGCTTGATATGTTAACACTTGACATGCTTTTGCTTGATACCTACCATCTACATGCTAATACCTGACACCTGTCTGTATCACTTGACAACTGATGTGTCATCACCTGACACCCGACTTGCTACTTGACACTTGCTTCTTATTATGACATGACTTATCACTTGCCTCCTGACATATTAATACTTGACCTGTGATTATCACATTTGCGGGGATACTATACTTGTTGTCTTGTATTACATACAGTGATTTGAATCTTGTACTTGTTATCCTGTATTATACATATACAGTGACCTGAATCTATAGTACTCATGTACTGCTGAACTCATGATCATGTCTTGCACCTGCTATTCCCGTAAATTGATAACTACATAATAAATCATAAAAAGGAACAACTTGCATCGAGTCGGGGGAAACTTGCGGCTATCAATATATGTTCGTGTTTACAGTGGTACTAGGCATGTTGTGCAACTAAAACTTCCGGTCTGACCTGTGGGCCTCCAGGCGACCGAGGGGAGTGCTGGCTCCCTCCTTCCTGGTACCATCTTGATAAGGGCATTCTATAAGACCCTCCTGTAGGCCTTGCGGCCGGTTCCATACACCAGCAATGGAACGTCCTGGACCGTGGTCCCGGGCATGTACGGGACCCACTGTAAACATTGTTCGTTGATACCCCCGTTAGTTTCCAATAACAACCTTGCTTTACTTAGATGTGGATATATGTGCGCTGGGATGCTAGTTCACATATCTAGACATCGGGGTAAGACGAGTAATAATAATAATAAAAGACGCCAGCCATGAGTCTGTAGCCTTGTCATGTTTGCTTGTATCGAATTTTACTTCGGATTTCCGATTTTATGATTATTATACTATACCTGCTCATATCCTGCCTTTCCACTTGTGTTCTATTCCACATGTCTCCTGCTCTTATCTGATCATACTATGAGTCTTCCCTGCTTGATATCAATTGCTGTATATCTACTTGCTTCTGCATGCTTGTGCCTACGACACGGTTTTCATGTTTATGATCCAGATTTATCAATACACGTGTGCTTATCTATGCTCGCCATCTGGCTTCCACATCACCACTCGCCGGGGAGTTCTGACTCCTCTGGATCCTCATGTCCAGGTTTTGGACTGATCAGAGTGGCGCAGCGGTAGCGTGGATCTTCAACAGACCGTCCAGAGCCCCATCCTTCCAGGCCCCCTTGTTTAGCTCTAGAGTTTTCCTATTATGACTCTGAGCCTCCATTTGTACTATTCATACTTGTACATCTTTTTGTATTCTCGCAATTGCGCCATATCAGTGATGTAATATTCTTATAATATTTGTCACATCTAGTGATAACTTTGTAATTGTACTCATGTGTTGGAATGTATAATGCACCACGTGCTTCCGTACTCTGATTCTTGCCTGTACTGATGCTTAGCGTATATACGTGAGGGTATTTCTGACCTGCGTATATACGTCACAGTAACGTCTTCGTACCCGCCGGATCGGGGCATTACAGGAATTAAAAAATAAATTACAACACACTTAGTGTAACCAAAGAGTGTAGCCGAATTTCCGGTGAAGGGCTCTGGACTATCTCCTCTAAATTCCTCTAAATAAGAGTTGAGGTGCTTTATGAAGCTCTCTTGGTTAAACACAAGTGAGGCACACACACAATCAATACCAAGCATATAAATATGAATGAACAATATGAATCAATGCAAGGCACAATATAAAAGAGAGAGTTAGAAAAAATGGATCAAACGCAAATACCGAGATATGTTTCGAGGTTCGAGCACACAGCTCTACGTCCTCGCCTTCATACAGAAGAATTTCTATTAATTCGTCCACACAGGACTTCCCACATAGGGAACCTCCACTGGGGATTTGGGTAAATACAATTAGTGAGTACACAACTCCTCTCTCAACCAATACAACCTCTCACTAGAGGCAAGGTACAAACCAACACAATATCAACCTCACAAATGAGGGATAGGCACTTAGCCAAACAACAATCCACCTCTCATTAGAGGGATTAGTCTCAAGGCCACACAACCACAATCACCTCTATACTTAGAGGGATTCCAACTCAACCTCCACAATCACCTCTACATAAGAGGGATACCAACAACAAGGAAATAAGGTTTACTACACAAGGTGATCACAAAGACCACAAACTAAATCTTTTCTCACTAAACAAGATCCTAATAGATAGGATAGATATGATAAGCTTAAGTGTGAGAAATAAAGAGTTTGAAAATAAAAAACACAAAGAAAAACTCTTGGGAAAGCTTCTAGAATATAATGGAAATGAAGACCAAAATCAATCTCAAAGACTTCTCCTTTTCTTGATTTTTTCAACCCTTTAAAACAAATAAAGATAAAATCTTTTGGCTCTAAAAACTCTTTTAAAAACTTATATTAAAACACTAGAAAGAATGAGAATTTTGCTCTTTTTGAAAACTTGTTAAAAACAAACTCAGATGGGGGGTATTTATAGCCCCCACAAACTTCTGCCCGTTGGCAGCTGGAAAGGGCTGAAATGCCCTTCCGGTCGACTGGGCGGTCGACCGGCCAACGGTCATATTTTTGACCGTTGAGCCCAACGGTCGACCGGCTCGGTCGACTGAGACTGGATACAGAGAGCAGAGCTCTCTGCCGGTCGACCAACCTGATCGACCGGAGCCATTTCCAGAGAACAGAGTTCTCTGGACGGTCGACCGGCCCACCAGGTCAAGCTGGCGTGCACGCTTGTGCACGTCGGTCGACCGCGCCGGTCGACCGACAGACAGCCAGTCTAGCCATTATAGGACTTAAAAACTTATCTTTTTATCTTTAATTAAATCCCATAAAAACACATAAATTCCACAAAAATCAGTTCTTATTATATCTTTGAAATATAAATATGTGTGATAAAAATTCAACACATATTTCAAACAATTTGAACCATTTTTGTGAGATAGAAAATTTGTCTTAAACCAAAATCCGTTATTTTCCAAAACTAGGATTTTTGAAATGGAAAATCGTTTTCTCCAAAACACATGTAAATACAAAAACATGATATTTAAACAATTTTGAAGCATGTTGCATATTGATAAAATCCAATATACATGAAAGATATTATATCTATATTTTTGACTAAAAAATCAAGATCGGTTAAACCAAAAACCAATAAACATGAAACTTAAAACTTAAAACATGTGTGTGTTGTGAACTTGAGCAAATCACACTGTCTAATCTTTACAATGAGATCTAAACAAAATCTTAAACTAAACAAACCAGTGTCTTCTTGTGGAACGCCGTCTCCAAGTCTACTTGATCCAAACGTGATCCACTGAGCTTGACTCCAAATGAGTGCTAGATGTGAACTTGACACTCGAGCTCTTGAATCACCATGTGAAAGCTTCAAAACACCTTTGTGAAATAACACCTAGAGGGGGGGTGAATAGGTGTTGGCTAATCTAATGGTCACTTAATGCCGAATGATGCAAATAATGCGGAAGCTATGACAAATATGACCAAATAAAACTTCTTTTAATTAAACACTTATGTATAACACAAGAGTGTTGCCGAATTCCCTTTGCAGGGCTCTGGACAAGCTCCTCTAGATTCCCCTTGAATGGGTTGAGGTGCCGCGTTGGCTCTCTTGGTTGAATACTAGTGTTAACAACAATCCCAAGCAAGTATAGCAATTATGAGCACAAGGGAGTATATCAAGCATGTAAATGATAAAGACAATTATTGAATGCAAGATATAAAAGAGACAAAGAGAGAGAGAGAGAGAGATAGAGTAAGCAATCGCAAACACAAAGGGTTTGTTTCGAGGTTCGAGCACACTTGCTCTACATCCCCGCCTTCGACACACGAAGGATTTCCACTATGCAAGATCCCAATGGATCTCTCCTTGGTGCCGCAACACCTACAAGCCCTCGGACTCCCAAGTCCCGTACACACGCAAGCTCCCACAAGCTTGCCGAGGCCGCACCTCGAACCAACGAGTTCACACACGAACTCAAACCACCGCGAGCACACTTGCCCGCCTCCTCAAAGTACAAAGAAAAGATCTTTGGTGATCACAACTCTTTGATCACCTTACAAAAACTCTCACTACAACACACCTATAGGATGAATAGACAATGGATAGCTCAAGTGTGGTGTGAGAAAGCAAGGAAAGAAAGTTATGATGAAAAACTCAAAGAATCACTTAAACACTCTTGATAAAATCTTCCCTTTAGATTGGAAGTATTTGCACTCAAATTTGTGGAGAAAACTCTTTTAAAAGTATCAGCAAAACTGGCTCAAAGCTCTCCTAAAATCTTGGCTTCAAACAATGACAAGAACCCCCAATTTATAGGCCAGAAAAATATAGCCGTTGGGATCTGTCAGAGCTGCCGGTCGACCGGCCGGTCGACTGGCCAACGGTCATTTTTCCGACCGTTGAAGCCTCCGGTCGACCGCTCGGTCGACCCAGAAATCCAGAGAGCAGAACTCTCTGCAGCGGTCGACCGTACGGTCGACCGGACCACTGTGCTGACAACGTGCACAGGGCTGTACACGTCGGTCGACCGTACGGTCGACCCGACCTAGCTGCGGTCGACCGCCCGGTCGACCGATTTGGCCTGTCAGTCAGTCCTCAGACTGCACAGTTAAGGGATTTGGAAAAAGGTCTTTTAACTTAATAAAAATCCCATAAATTCTCAGTAAATCTAAAAAATAGTTTCAATCAAAATAAAAACTGTTTTTCTAAAAACATGTTTTTCTAAAACTTGTTTTTCCATAACTTCACAATACAAAAACAAGATATTTTGAACTTATTAAAGCATAGTGTGTATGGATATGACCCACTACACAATCATAATGAAATATCTATGTTTTTTTTATCATAAAGCTCTGAACTTGGTTTTGGTTGAAAGATATGTATGATAGAAATACCAAAAACCAAAGTATATTTGTCACAAAGAAAAATCTTTTACTAAATAAAAAATTCTTTTCTATACATATAAATAAAAATTCTTTTATGAAAGCAATTCTATCAAGAGTGTGTGTGTGATATAGACTTGAGCAATCCACCAACTATCTATCCTTTACATTTTAACTAAAACAAAATAAAATCTTATACCTAGACACAAGTCTTCATCTTCTTGAAGTCTTCACTTGAAGGCTTCTCATCTTCTTGACTTGGTCCAAATGCAATCCACCGAGCTCATCTCTAGATGTGTTCTTGATGCATAGGCTCGTGAATCAACCGGTGCTAGCTTCCAACTTGTCTTTAAATCCTTTATTGAAGCTCCACACCTACTAAGATCTTGATAATGAATCTGTCACTAATTAAACACAAGATCATTAGTAATCATAACTTCATGAGTTGATCATCATCAAAACTAGAGTGATAGGCCTTTGGGCCAACACTTTGTTGAAGCTAATCACCTACTAATATCTTGGTTAAATATCTGAAACTAAATATCACAAGATTATTAGTAAACTATAACTACATGAGTTAATCATCATCAAAACTAGAGTGAAGGGCCTCTGGGCCAACACTCCGTTAAAGTTGATCTACATTATTTAAAGTAACAAAAATATCAAGTGTTTTGAAAACTTTTTTCTCATCCATCAAGTAGGCGCAAAATAAACGACCGAAATAGAGAGTTGGCTAGTTTAGCGGTGTATAATATTTGAAACCTCACAAAAATTGGTGTGTGAGGTTTTTAAATTTTTTGATCATGATCAAATGGTCAGATCGAGAATTTTTATGTCTAAAGTTATAAATCTAAGTAAAATACTATTTTCGACCATCCATTTTGCACCTACTTGATGGATAGGAAAAAAAGTATTCAAAACACTTGATTTTTAATTTTTAGTTACTTTAAACAATATAAATCAACTTCAACGGAGTGGATCTTGTATTTGAATGTCGTGAGATTGAGTTTGAGTGGGAAGGATTCGGGCTCGAATCCTTCCCCATATACCAATGTCTATATATATGTGTGTGTGTGTGTGTGTGTGTGTGTGTGTGTGTGTGTGTGTGTTTGTATATATGTGCGTGTGTGTGTATACATGTACATACATAAATACATACATATATACATAGATATATATTAAAATCACCTAGGGTGACTAGCTAATCTAATGATGAATTAATACAGAATTAAAACTATTTATGTAAACTAAAAACTATTAAGCTAAATACACAAGGTATAACACAAGAGTGTAGCCGAATTCCCGGTGAATGACTCTGGACTATCTCCTCAAGATTCCTCTAGATAAGAGTTGAGATGCCGCTATGGCTCTCTTGGTTGAATACAAGTGTGAGCAAACAATCCCAAGCATATATGTAATATCTCTCATGTATTTATACATGATTTTTATGTATGTGATAAATTTCTACATGTGCATATACGATTTGTATTATTTTATGTGGGTTTTGATAATAAATTCGTTATAGATTTCTATTGTTAGTAATAATTAACTTATTAGTTATTAACATGAAGATGTTAGTGACAATCATTATTGTCAGTATTATTATTATTGTTACCATATTTGGTTATTTTATTTTTGTTTGCATTTTTATCTCTCTTAATCTAATCCTTTGAGCCCTAAACCAAGCCCACACTTATATTTCTTTTTCCTTTCCTTAGCCCAAGCCAATCCTTTAAACACATTTACCCATTAACCCATATCCATTAGCCCATAACCCGTTACCTTATCTGAATCCTAACAACCAAATCAAATCCTAATCTTAACCACCCAATCTAAATCCTAACATCAAATCTAAGTCCTAACCATAATCCTAACAAATCAATACTATCCTATAACAAATCAATCTAAATCAAACTGATCATCTCCTTCTCCCCTCTCTGTTCTGCGCCCAACAACAGGCCTAGATCACTCCTCCTCCATGGCCGGATATCCATCCACATCCAACATCCTCGCTCTCTCCCAGATGCCAGCAGACCCCTCTTTCCTGCATAGCCGCAGCCCAACAGCAGCCCCTTGGCCTTGCCCTGTACCTTCTCCCTGGCATCCTCCTTATTGGTCGAAGCCTCTTCCCTGTGGCAGCGCTGCACCCCCACGGAGCACAGCCCATGGTACTGTTGCCGCACTCTCAGGCTTCCTCTCTCCTCCGTCGGCAAGCTTCGTGAGCCTTCGCAATCTCCGCATCCTCTGCTATCCCCTCCTCGGCTTCTGTCCAATCTCCTGCGAGTCTCCAAGGTAACACCCGAGTACCCTTACCGTGAGTTATTTCCTCCTCTCTCTTCATATATATTATTGATTGAGGTACATATTTGGTATTTTAATTATGATGATATTAATAATGATTATGTTGGTGTTTTATATAAAGTGTGGTTGGTTGTGCATGTGTACTGTAATGTATATGCGCAGGATGGCATCTTCTGTCTTTCTGTTGTCGCTGTTGATCGCCGTCAGCGAGCACGAACGCACCCGCGCCTTTCCCGGCGAGATCCTCTATCCGTCGTCGTTCCCCGAGCAACTCCGCGCGACCATCATCCCCTGCCGACAGCACGACAACCCCTTCTCCTGTGATGGTGCACAGTTTTCCCCCTTTGTGAGTGTGCTCCTCCTCCCTCTTGCTATTTCTCTCATTCTTGTACATATATGTATAGTTTATGTATATTAATGTGCATGAATTAGTGTGTCGTAAATAGTTGTGCATACATGTAATGTATAGGATGTGCTGTGAGCTTCTTCCTCCCCTTCTCTGTTTATAACAATATGCATGCACACCAATGCTTTTGTTTTCATCCATCCTAACATAATAAAAGTCCTGCAGTTGTTTACTTTATAGGAACATTTATGGGCATCAGTTCATGTGTTGATAACCCCCGTTGTTGGCTTAGGTCTAGTGTTGATATACCATAGGCCGGACATGACCTCGTAACTAACCTAGCTGTGACAAATCCCAGAACATATATACATATTGATTTTGAGGTGATGGATTCTTGATAGAGGTTAGAAATCTATGCTAGGTGTAATGATTTTCAGTCATATTTTTTAGTGACACATTTTGAAGGTAAACATTGTAATTTTACTATTTTTGTGAATTTTTAAGAAATTGTTTAAAGCCTTGATCATACACACCAACAGATATATTAGTCGACTGGCCCCTATTATAGTCGACTAATACTCCTATACTAGTCGACTTATCATAGCTCCTAGTCGATTAAGTTTCTGTTCAGGAAAGTTTTGTACTCTCTGTTTGTTGACTGTAAGTCATATTAGTCGACTTGCACTTGATATAGTTGACTTATCCCTTTTTGCTAGTCGACTAACCTAGCCCAAATCTTCTATGATAGTCGACTTGCTCCTACCCTAGTCGACTAACTCTAGTTCTGACTGCTGTTCTTAGATTTCTTATGGATTGAGAACTTTACCCTTAATTATGATCTTAGTTATAGTTGGATGAATATGATTTTAAGGAATAAATATTAATTGATTTGACCTGACCTAATAGATCTTAGATATATATTTGATATGTTACCGAGTTTTGGGATCTTATGATTGACCTTGATAAAAGTGAGAGTGTGTGATGACTTTGATCAGACTCGAGTGTGGAGATCTGAATAGATGTGTTAGAACATTGGTTATTTCAGTTATTGAGATTTGAATATATTGATGACTTGAGGATCAGAGTTGATTGATAGGGTAAGAGAACTGATAACTGATTATTGATATATTGAGACAATGGTTTATTGTACCAGATTACTCGATATGGATTGATACTTGATATTCATAATGACTATTGAAATTATGAGTTGGCAGATTCATTAGTATTGTATTCAGTACAAGTATGAGATTTTGGGTTGGTTATATATATGAGATTGTATATTGACTAGAGGTGTCTAGACTGTTACTGTATTATTTCATGTTACTGAAAGTTACGGGGAAAGGATTGTGTGACTGTAACACCCTATACAGTTCTATTATTTATCGTATACACGGTTATTGTTTCCATTCACTGTTACTGATATTGTTCACTGTGTATACGAGTACTACAAGTACTATTACTGTCACTATCTCGTCCCAGTATTTTAGTAACATGATACTGATTGATTTTAACTGAAATAAGTAATAATGTAAATGGACAAATTACACTGGGATTGGGAAAATTGATGGAGGAGATAACGTCTGTATTTGGGTGGACTTAGGATACAGGTTGCGCAGCCGACTGAGGGTTCCACTGCAGGGTTCCTGAGGGATGACTGACATCCCATCTGTACTGTTAGTGTTCCACTGTTCATACAGTGAGATTATTGTTACTGTTACTGAGTGCCTAGCGGTATGGCCTGATTAAGCGCTAGAAAACTGAGGCCGTGGTTCCGGGTATGTACGGAACCCACCTAAAGCATGGATAATGTCTCCAACCAATCAGTTTCAATAACTTAGGACCCTGATTGACACGTGTGATAGGCGTAGTATGGGATGCGTCTATTACAGGTGACAGTTGGTGTTCCCTGACATAATAAATAATAATAAACTGTACTTATGTATTGTGACTGACCGTAATCACCTGATTGTACATATATGATAGATATATGAGTATACACATGACCGGATTGTATACCAGACTAGTGACATTACTAGGATATACATTTTGACATTAGTTGTTTCCTTTTGTCATGATACTAGTTATATACGTTCATAACTTTATTCTTTATATTGGTTATCTTGTTATCTTTTATTTTAGTTATCATGTTGTTATTGCTTACATTGCTTTTCATGCACAAGCATTCCTCTTACACACACACACACACTCATTAGGTCGCTTCTGACGACCCTGGATTCGCACGTCCAGGGTATTGGACATCTTCCTTATATTGTTCAGGTGTTCGTATGATCGTACGTTTCGCGAGGAGCTGGAGTTCTCTCTTTTGATTGTGGTACTCTTTTTCTCTCTTGCCTTACTGTTATTTTCAGATTCTAAATATATATCAGATCCAGTCTTTTTTCAGTTCTTTTTATGTGCTATCATGTGTGGATGCTTATATGTGATATTGCAGTGATCGTTGATTCATCATAATGTAAATTATAGCTTGTTCACGTTAATTTAGGCTTAGCGTGTATACATGGGGTATTTTCCTCGCGTATATGCGTTACCAACTATCGGCGCGTCTCCGCTTTAGCGTATTTTACGAAGCGGGGCGTGACAATATAACAATTAAGCACAAGATATATCAAGCATATAAAGAGATAAATAATGTTAGTATGCAAGATATAAATACAAGTGAGAGATAGAGAGAGAGCAATCGCAAACACGGGAGATTTGTTTCGAGGTTTGAGCAACCTTGCTCTACGTCCCCGCCTTCAACACTACGAAAGATTTCCACTAGAATCGATCCCATCGGATCACTCGGTGCTGCAACACCTACAAGGAGTTCACACTAGAACTCTTTGGACTCACTAGTCCCCTCACTTGTCCCCGCAAGAACAACGCACGCAAGCACACTAGCTTGCCGAGGCCACACCTCTACACCGAGCTCCCACAAGAACTCAAAACAACACGAACTCGCAAGTTCGCCTCCTCAAATACAAAGTAAAATACTTGATGATCTAAACACTTTGATCACCTAAAAACACTCTCACAATAACTCTCCTATAGGATTGATATAGTAATGGAAAGCTCAAGTATGTGTGAAAAAATTAGGATGGATTTTGTGGTGAAAAACTCAAGAAATCACTTTTGAAAATCACTCTTGAAAACTCTCCTTTTGATGTAGAAGTATTAGCTCTAAAACAAGTGAAGATAAACACTTAGAGAGGTAGAAAAAACTAGCTTGAAAACTTACTTAAAATCTTGTAGAAAATAGCTCAAAATAGCCCCAATTTATAGGCCTAAAAAATATAGCCGTTGGGGTCCAACTCAGCAGGAAACCCTGCTGTCAGTTGACCGCCCGGTCAACCGCTTGGGAAAATGGTCGACCGGACGGTCGACCGAAAACTGGGCCTTGACCTATCGGTCGACCGCCCGGTCGATTGGGGCCATTTACAGAGAGCAGAAGCTCTCTAGTGGTTGACCGTGCGGTCGACGGGCCCTAGACTGTGCACGTTTGTGCACATCAATCGACCGCCCGGTCGACCCCCAGACAGCCTGGTCAGCAAATGTAAAGGGATTGAAACTTGTTCTTTTTACCTTCAATAAAATCTCATAAATTCCACAAAAATAAATTCATTAATATACTTTGATATACAAACATGTTTGATTAAAAATCAAAACATATTACAAACATTTTGAACTATTTTTGGGATATAGAACTTTTGGCTTAAACAAAAATCTGTATTTTTCAAAAACAATCTCCAAATTGAAAAATGAGTTTTTCAAACTTCTCCAAATAAAAAATAAGATATTTTAAACACTTTTGAAGCTTAGTGTGTATGGATATGATCCACTACACATATATGATAAAATATCTATATTTTTGACATTAAGCTCTAAAATAAGTTTTGATAAAATATATGTATATTCTAAAGCTTATAAAACTAAAATAGTATTTTACAAAACACAAAACTCTCTTATGAAAACACATATAAATCTTGTGTGTGAGTGCATATGAACTTGAGCAATCCACCAACTAATCTATCCTTTACATTTTATCTAAAAATAAATCTTGACACTTACAACCATGACATAAGTCTTTTGAAAATCTTCTCTTAAAAATCTTCTTCTCCTTCTTGACTTGGTCCAAATCTTGATCCAATGAGTTAGACTCCTCTTAAGTACTTGATGCGATCTTAATGCACAAGCTCTTGAATCAACACGTGCTAGTCCCAAAACTTGACTTTGAATCTTTTATTGAAGCTAAACACGAACTAAGATCTTGATCAAATATCTGAGACTAAATAAACACACGATCATTAGTACTATAACTACATGAGTTAATCATCTTCAAAACTAGAGTAATGGGCCTCTGGGTCAACACACACACACACACACACACACACAGAGGTAAGGTTACAATACTCCCTATGTGTAACTTAGTTACACACACCCTTTTTTCCCACGCAAATTTTTTACAAGATGAGATATAAAAAAAAAATTAGGGTATATGGTCCCCACAAAGTATTAATAACCTATTTAAAAACTATTTGTGTGGTTGGGACCTCTATGTATAACAAAGTTAGTTACACATAGGGTGTATTGTAACCTTACCCTATATCTATATATAGAGTAGACTTGTGTCCTTTCAAAAAGATTTGAGGCCGAATCCTTCTCATTTCTTCCCATTTATTAATTATATGCAATTGGATCAACCCATTGATCTCAAGATCAAAATTTGACCATTACACACTTGAACAAGTCATGAAATTTCAGCGAAAATTCAAAATAATGATGGATCAAAGGAAAATTCACTCAAAATTAAGGGATCAAGCTCTATGAATTTACAAGAGATGAAGATTTGAGAAGAGGGGGAAGAAGAAGGAGAAGAACACTTATTTGTGCAATGACAAGATACCACTAGCCATAATTCTTGGTTGTTATATATACACATATTAGTCACAGGTTTACACTGATTTAGGAAAAATAATAGGAAACATTGACTGAGGGATAGAATGAGAAATACATGGTGCATGAGTCCCATGTGTTCCTATAATCATGGAGAGATTTTAAAATCTGGTTGATTTCATGAGGGGTTTCTTTCACATGAATCACATGTTTCATATGAGCCACGTTTTGTCATTGATATCTCTAACAGGGGAAACCCACTCACCTCCACCACCAAGCTCCAACCAGCCTTGCCTGGCCGGCTGTGCCTGGCCGTGCTTGTCGTCCAGATCCAGGGAGGAAGGGGGGAGAGAGAGAGAGAGGAGGAGAAGAGAGAAAAAGAAGAAGAGGAAGAGAAATTTAAGGATTTTGAAGAGAATTTTAGAGAGAATTGGTTAGGAGATTGAAGAGGGAAATGGGGTTCTTGGGGCTTCATTTTTAGCGGGGAGAGAGAGAGAGAGGATGAGGATGGTTGGGATTTCTTCTCTTTCTAACACTCATTATTTATTAAATTAATATAATGAGTCCATGTGTCATACTAGTATCCTCTATTAATTGCCACCTCTACATCATCATGTTCTAGAAAAATTTAAACCTTCCATCTCATTCTCATCAACCCAATTATATCCCCCTTCATCCAATATGAGCTCATCATCCACTAGCTCAATTCTTAATTTAATTAGTAAAAATCAATTAGGAACCGAGGTTATATAAATCCTTGTATTTATACATCATATCCTTGTATATACACATGTATTTAGAATTATCAATATTTTATTTCACTCCAAAATTTTTTCACAAAATTTCTAAAATTCCATTATTAGACTAGATTAATTCGATCATCACCTCAGATAACTCTATATAAAATTATAGATTACAGATTAGAATACTAAATTAAGATTTTACAAATCGAGGTGTTATATACTATATCAAAATTAAACAATTAATAAAATGCATAAATATTCATAATTTATAATCCAATGTTTCAGGAAATCTTCATTACTTATAATTATTTTTAAGTCTTTTCTAAAAGTAAACACTTATTAATTCAGTTTTCAAAAATTAATATTTATTTATTTAAAAATCTATTCATACTGATTTTATGCAATCACAACTGAACAATTTCAGATTAAAGCCACATAGTCATTTTCATAAACTACGTCATAAGAATTTGCAATTCTCAATGCAAGAAAAATTAACTAATAAATTCGAATGGCTAAACTTTAATTAAATAATTGACAAGTACACTCAATTTTATCAAAATAGTTCTTAATTTATTTAAAAGATAAAAGCACTCACCTGGGCTTCCACGGAATAGGATATTGAGTTATAAAGTCAAGTTCGAAAATCAAAAATCAATTTAGTTCGATTTAGGTAATTGTTATATATAATATCATAAATTTATATCACTTTAATTTATTTCACTGCCAAAATAATTTTACAGAGTTAAGAATTTAATTTGTATCTTACACAATTTTTCTGATTTTTTTTGAATTTATTTCTATTTTTCTAAATTTATATAAGTCTAAAACAATTAAAATCCTTAATGGGTCTGTTTGCTATAGTAATGGGTCTAGTCTGCTACAGTAATGGGTCTAGTTTGCTGTAGATCGGGTCTGGGTCTGGGTTGTCTACAGTATCGGGTCTGCGTCTGCTATAGTATCGGGTTCAGGTCTGCTACACTGCTGCTACAGTAACCTTTTCTAATTTTCATTGAATTTAATTTTTCTTTTTTATGATAAAAAAATTGTAAAAAAATCAAATAAAAGTAATGATAATTAGAAGGCACTTCTTGGGTATCCTTACATATTTTTATTCAGTTTTTAGATTGGAGTTTTGGTAATATAATATGTGAAACAATATAACATGCTCAAGGTGTTCGGTGAAATTCCCGAATGAAAAAAAATCATATAGAATAAAATGTTGGCCCAAAAGGTTACACTCTCCATTTGTTTAGAGTTTTGATGATAACAAAACAAATAAGAGCTATTTGGTACTAATTAGTTTGTTTAAGATAAGTTTCAGGTTAGTACCATATTTGGAGGCCATTGCTTTGCTATTGCAAGAACTTCTAGGTTCATGAAGCAAAGAAGGCGTTTTACACATCAAGGAAGGAACATAGAAGATAAGGCTCTAACAGGGCATTGCATGGTTCAAGACTTCAAGATTGCTCAAGAGACTTGATTAGATTTGTTTTTAGTTTATAGTTTTGTTAAAGAATAGTGAATAGGTTTGAAGCTCTATCACGCACGTTTTTGCACACATCTTATTTCTGAGTTTATTCTTTATAATATGTACAAAATATTTTTATATATAATCTTCTATCAACAAAATCATTCTTATATTTTATACTTAACCCTATTCAAAAATATTTTATTAAAAATCAAATTATCTTCAAAATTCTGTTTTTGTTTTGGCCTTTGACCTGAGCCGGTCGACCGTCCGGTCGGCCGACCCCGTGTCAGGTCAAGCCGGTTGACCGACCCAGTCGACCGAGGTTCTGGCAGCAGTGCGTATCCATGTGCACGTTTCACGGTCGACCGGGCGGTCGACCGAAACCTGCCTGACTGTAAGACATTTGCTCTCTGTATTTTTCGGTCGACCGGGCGGTCGACCGAGAGCCGGCAACGGCTCTTATTTTTGAACTTTGGTCGACCGACCGGTCGACCGGAATAGCCGTTTGTACAGTAACGGCTATAATTTTAAACATGTTTTATTTTGTCTTTTCTCTCTAATAAGTGTTTAAATGTCATTTGCTGACCCAATACTTCCTAATTGACCTTAAGTTTGTTCTATCTCTAAAACCTAGCCCTCTACTATAAATAGGGGTGTTTAGGGAGAGGTTCATTACAAGAAAAATTTGCAAAAGTTTCAAAAGTTTAAGGCATTCACAAGAGCTTTGTTTCTTGGTTTTTGTGTTGAAAATTTCTCTCATTCTCTGAAGTGTTTTCCAAAGACTCTCTGATTTCTTTTTCTTTTTCACTTACACACAAGAGCTTCAATCCTCTCATTGTTCTACAAGGATTTTTGTAAGGGAAGAGACATTTTTAAAAGAGAGTTTGTGGTCTTTTGATCACCAAGAGAGAACTTGTACTTGAGATTGTGGAGTTGAGTACTCCGGTGTATTTGTAACATCTTTGTGAAGTTATAGTGGTTAGAAATCCTTCTGGGGAAGGCGGGGACGTAGAGCTGGGTGCTCGAACCTCGGAAAAATTCTCGGTGTTTGCGTTTGGTTTACTTGCTCTTGCTTCTTGCTTTACTTTTATTGCTCTTATTACTTGCTCTCTATTTTCATTGCAATATTCACTTGTTTTCATTCATCTTGTCAATCAAAGTCCCATACAACAAGACTGCATTGTGTACCTCCAACTCATATCCAGAGGAATCACGAGGAAGGAGTTCAGAGCCCTTCACGGGAAATCCGGCTTCTAGTCTTGTTTTGGGAGATTGTTGCATCATAATTTTTATTTGTGCATTGATTAGCATTATCACCTATTCACCCCCCTCTAGGCGATTTTCAATTGGTATCAGAGCTTGGACTCTAGGTTTGGCTTAACATCCTTAGAGAGATCCTTAAAATTTGCTAATCAACATTTGCATTCATCCATTCATTCACTAGTAAACATGGCCGATAACATTAAAACCCCTCCTAAATTTGATAGACTTAATTTCCCTACTTGGAAGGTTAGGATGACTATTTTCTTACAATCTTTAAGTAGCTTAGTTGCTAAATCCTTGACCAAACCCTATGTTGTACCTGATAGTGATGAAAGCACTTGGACCGAATTTTCCTTTAGAGAATATGAGGCTAACTCAAAGGCCCAAAACTCCCTCCTAACCGCCTTGAATGAGGATGACCTTACACGGGTAATTCATTGCCAATCCGCCTATGAGATTTGGCAACACTTGTTGGTCACGCACGAGGGGACATCACAAGTCAAGAGAGCTAAGATAGATCTCTTGAGGTCCCAATATGAATCTTTTAAAATGATTGATGATGAATCTATTGATTGCATGATTACAAGGTTTACTAAAATCACCAATGCTCTTTCCTCTTTAGGTGATGATATCTCCAATGACCAAAAGGTACGAAAAGTAATTCGGGCTCTTCCTTCTTCATGGGAGATAAAAGCCACCACCTTGAAAGAGTTGAATGACAAGGACGAAATGAACCTCATTAGTCTCATCGGCAACTTGAAGACTCATGAAATGGAAAAGAAGGCAAGAGAAGATGCCGCTCCTCAAAAGAAGAAATCCATTGCTTTCAAGTCTTCATCCACTCTTGATGACGATGAAGAAGAAGAAGAAGAAGATGAGGAGCTCTCCCTCCTTGTGCGAAACGTAAAGAGGATGTACCGAAGAAACAAAATCAACTTTAGAAGAAAGTTTGACAGAAAAGAGGAGAGAAGAATCATTTGCTATAATTGCCGAAAGCCCGGACACATCATGGCGGATTGCCTGGATTTCAAGAAGAAGATGACTTCCTCCTTCAAGCCAAAGA
This sequence comes from Agave tequilana, assembly GCA_038442645.1. NCBI lineage: Eukaryota > Viridiplantae > Streptophyta > Magnoliopsida > Asparagales > Asparagaceae > Agave > Agave tequilana. Next base: position 55,443 of record JAVJIF010016316.1, read on the forward strand.
AGCCGGTGGAAAAGAAAGCCTACAAAGCCACATGGGATTCGGAAAGCGAATCCGAAGATGAGGTGGACACGGCGAACATGTGTTTCATGGCAAACACACCAAAGGTAACCCCACAACCTCTTGATGAAGATGATGACTTAAGCAAAGAAGTTATTGTACATGCTTTTGTTGAACTCTCCGAAACCTATGATAATAAAAAGATTGAATGCTCTAAATTAGAAAAGGAAGTTGCTTTTCTTAAAAATCAACTTGCTATTATTTCTAGAGAAAAAGATGAAATTACTTCCAATCTCATTTCTACTCAAAATGAATTTAGTGCTTACAAAGTTGCATGTAAAGCAAAATTTCCTAAGATTGATGAAAAAGAAATTTCTTCTTTAAAAACTAGAATTGTTGACTTTGAAAAGATTTTGAAGAATTGTGCTTTTAACACTAAGAAACTTGAAGAAATGTATTCTAAAAAGCACACCTCTCATGCTAAAGATTCTCATGTTAAGATTTCTCATGCTCACACTTCACACCACACTCATGCTAAATCCACACATGCTCACAAGTCTCACACTCACTATGCTTTTAAATATGGTAGAGTGCATAGATGTACTTATTGTGGTAAGAATGGACATTTGGCTAAGTTTTGTTATGACCAAGTAAATAGATCAAATAATCTTGTTTGGGTTCATGGCACTAACTCTTTAGGACCCAAGAAAATGTGGGTACCAAAATCAAGTCCTAAACTATTTGATGTAGGTACACACCAAGGCTCCAAGACGTAAGGAACGGTGGTACCTTGATAGTGGTTGTTCAAGACACATGACATGGGACATCAATAACTTTACAACCCTATCAAGGTACATGGAAGGTGGCACCGTCACCTTCGGGGATGACTCCAAGGGAACTATCATCGGTATAGGTAACATTCAAATTGGTGCATCTCCTATTATAGAAAATGTAGCTCTTGTTGATGGTTTGAAGCATAACTTGCTTAGTATTAGTCAACTTTGTGACCGTGGACTTAAAATTGTTTTTGATGATTCTTCTTGCAAGATTTTTGATGTTAAAACCAATGATTGTATTCTCACCGGTTTTCGTGATAATAATGTTTATATCATTGACATGCTTAATCTAGATTGTTCTACTAAATGCTCGAATGCTTTTGATGAAAATTCTTGGCTTTGGCATAGAATATTAGGACATGCATGTTTTGACCATCTTTCTAGGATTAATTCTAAGGAATTGGTGAAGGGTATACCTTACTTGAAGTTTGAGAAAGACCGCATTTGTGGTGCGTGCCAACTTGGGAAACAAACCAAGTCTTCCTTCAAACCAATCAAGGATATCATGTCAACTAGGCCATTAGAATTAATTCATATGGATCTTTTGGACCAACTAAAACTAAAATCTTAAATGGTAGTAGATATGCATTTGTTTTAGTTGATGATTTTTCTCGATTTACTTGGGTTTTCTTTTTGGAACACAAAGATCAAACTTTTTCTCATTTCAAGATTTTTCGAAAAAGGGTTGAAAAAGAAAAAGGTTTTTCGATTTGAAGAGTGATAGAGGTGGTGAGTTTGTTAACCAACTCTTCATGACTTATTGTGATGAAAAGGGAATCAAGCATGAATGTCATGTCCTAGGACTCCACAACAAAATGGAGTTGTAGAAAGGAAAAATAGAACACTTCAAGAGATGGCTAGGACCATGATAAGTGAATATGACCTCCCTCAATATTTATGGGCTGAGGCCGTAAACTCCGCATGCTATATTTCAAATCGTATTTATTTGTATAAAAATTCTTCCAAAACATCTTTTGAAATGTATCATTCCAGAAAACCTAATGTTGCATATTTCAAAGTTTTTGGATGCAAGTGTTTTGTTTTGAATACTAAAGATAATTTAGGTAAATTTGATGCTAAGGCTTATGAAGCAATCTTTGTTGGATATTCTACTACTAGCAAAGCTTATAGAGTATTCAATAGATTTTTACTTACCATTGAAGAATCCATGCATGTTAAATTTGAAGAATCTAATGTGGTTGTTGAGAATGTTGTAGAGATTGACCCATTAGGTGAAGACATGGAGTGACTATCCTTGAAGGACTCACCCGCTCAAGATGATAAGCAAGAACCAATTGGTGACGTTCAAGAGGATAAAGAGGAAAGTTCTCAACCGCTTCCTAAAGATTGGAGATACGCTACAAACCCCCCCAAGGAACTCATCTTAGGTGATGTCTCTAAAGGGGTAACAACTCGCTCCAAGCTCCATGACTTAAGTGGTAACTTTGCTTTCATTTCTCATTTTGAACCCAAAAGCATCCTCAAAGCCGAGGCGGACTCATATTGGTTGCTATCCATGCAAGAGGAACTCAATCAATTTGAGCGCAACCAAGTTTGGCACCTTGTTCCTAGGCCCCACGATAGACCAATAATTGGTACTAAGTGGATCTTTAGAAACAAGATGGATGAGTCCGGTAATGTCATTAGGAATAAAGCTAGGTTAGTGGCCCAAGGTTACACTCAAGTTGAAGGAATTGACTTTGAGGAGACCTTTGCACCCGTAGCACGGCTTGAAGCCATACGGATGACACTAGCTTTTGCATCTTTTAAAAATTTTAAACTTTTTCAAATGGATGTCAAAAGTGCATTTTTGAATGGTTTTATAAATGAAGAAGTTTATGTTGAACAACCTCCCGGTTTTGTTGATCATGTTCATCCTAATTTCGTTTTTAAACTTGATAAAGCTTTGTATGGATTGAAACAAGCTCCAAGAGCTTGGTATGAAAGGCTTTCTAGTTTTCTCATTTCAAATGATTTTGTTAAAGGCAAAGTAGACACAACTCTTTTTACTAAGCATGTTGATAATGACATTTTAATTGTGCAAATTTATGTTGATGATATAATTTTTGGATCTTCTAATGAGTTTTTATGCAAGGAGTTTGAAAAGGTTATGCAATGTGAGTTTGAAATGTCTTCCATGGGTGAATTGAATTTCTTTCTTGGACTCCAAATCAAGCAATTACAAGATGGGAACTTCATATGTCAAGCCAAGTACGCAAAGGAACTCGTAAAGAAGTTTGGACTTGAAGACTCTAAAGTTTGCAACACTCCCATGGCAACTACAACCAAGTTTGATAAGGATGACCAAGGTAAAAATGTTGATATTAAATTGTATAGAAGCATGATAGGTAGTCTTTTGTATTTGACGGCAAGTAGGCCGGACATAATGTTTAGTGTGTGTCTTTGTGCTAGATTTCAATCGTGTCCCAAAGAGTCCCATCTTATTGGGGTAAAACGCATTATTCGTTATATTAAAGGCACAATTGGAATGGGTCTTTGGTATCCGAAAACTGGAGATTTCTCAATGACGAGTTATTCGGATGCCGACTATACCGGTTGTAGAGTAGATAGAAAGAGTACTAGTGGGACATGTCAATTTCTTGGTAATTGTCTTGTTTCATGGTCCTCTAGGAAACAAAATTCTGTAGCTCTCTCAATCGCCGAGGCGGAGTATGTTGCCGCGGGGGCTTGTTGTGCACAAGTCCTTTGGATGAAACATACTCTCCTTGATTATGATTTGCATTATAACCATATAAAAATATTTTGTGATAATACTAGTACTATACATGTGACTAAGAATGCAAATCAACATAGTAAGACCAAGCACATTGAGATTAGATATCACTTTCTTAGAGATCATTTTGAGAAAGGAGATATAGATATTGATTATGTTTCTACGGATTTGCAACTTGCCGATATTTTCACTAAACCACTTGATTTTGCTTGATTTTCTTTCATATGTGGTGAACTTAATGTTTGTGTTATTGAATAACAATGTTTTCTTGACCCTTTTTGATGTATGACAAAAAGGGGGAGAATGAGTTTATGTATGGAAATATGAAGTTCATATGGTTTTGGTTCCATATGAGTTTATATATGTTTTTAGTTTTTGATATGGAAATATGAAGTTCATATGGTTTTGGTTCCATATGAGTTTATATATGTTTTTAGTTTTTGATATGTTTTCATGAATTCTTATAATTTGAGTTTAAGTATCTTGCAAGTGTTTTATATCTCATGGTGTTTATGGTTTTTGGTTTCATGATGTTTACATGGTTTTTGGTTTCATGATGTTTACTTGCAAATTACAAATTACATAGTTTTTTCTTTGTTTAATATAGCATAATTTGAGGGGGAGCTTTCTCCTCCCCTATATTTTTGTTCATAGCCTATTTGTTTTGTCATCATAAAAAAGGGGGAGATTGTTGGCCCAAAAGGTTACACTCTCCATTTGTTTAGAGTTTTGATGATAACAAAACAAATAAGAGCTATTTGGTACTAATTAGTTTGTTTAAGATAAGTTTCAGGTTAGTACCATATTTGGAGGCCATTGCTTAGCTATTGCAAGAACTTCTAGGTTCATGAAGCAAAGAAGGCGTTTTGCACATCAAGGAAGGAACATAGAAGATAAGGCTCTAGCAAGGCATTGCATGGCTCAAGACTTCAAGATTGCTCAAGAGACTTAATTAGATTTGTTTTTAGTTTATAGTTTTGTTAAAGAATAGTGAATAGGTTTGAAGCTCTATCACGCACGTTTTTGCACACATCTTATTTCTGAGTTTATTCTTTATAATATGTACAAAATATTTTATATATAATCTTCTGTCAACAAAATCATTCTTATATTTTATACTTATCCCTATTCAAAAATATTTTACTAAAAATCAAATTATCTTCAAAATTCTGTTTTTGTTTTGGCCTTTGACCTGAGCCGGTCGACCGTCCGGTCGGCCGACCCCGTGTCAGGTCAAGCCGGTCGACCGAGGTTCTGGCAGCAGTGCGTATCCGTGTGCACGTTTCACGGTCGACCGGGCGGTCGACCGAAACCTGCCTGACTGTAAGACATTTGCTCTCTATATTTTTCGGTCGACCGGGCGGTCGATCGAGAGCCGGCAACGGCTCTTATTTTTGAACTTCGGTCGACCGACCGGTCGACCGGAATAGCCGTTTGTACAGTAACAGCTATAATTTTAAACATGTTTTATTTTGTCTTTTTCTCTCTAATAAGTGTTTAAATGTCATTTGCTGACCCTAATACTTCCTAATTGACCTTAAGTTTGTTTTATCTTTAAAACCTAGCCCTCTACTATAAATAGGGGTGTTTAGGGAGAGGTTCATTACAAGAAAAATTTGCAAAAGTTTCAAAAGTTTAAGGCATTCAAAAGAGCTTTGTTTCTTGGTTTTTGTGCTGAAAATTTCTCTCATTCTCTGAAGTGTTTTCCAAAGACTCTCTGATTTCTTTTTCTTTTCACTTACACACAAGAGCTTCAATCCTCTCATTGTTTTACAAGGATTTTTGTAAGGGAAGAGACATTTTCAAAAGAGAGTTTGTGGTCTTTTGATCACCAAGAGAGAACTTGTACTTGAGATTGTGGAGTTGGGTACTCCGGTGTATTTGTAACATCTTTGTGAAGTTATAGTGGTTAGAAATCCTTCTGGGGAAGGCGGGGACGTAGAGCTGGGTGCTCGAACCTCGGAAAAATTCTCGGTGTTTGCGTTTGGTTTACTTGCTCTTGCTTCTTGCTTTACTTTCATTGCTCTTATTACTTGCTCTCTATTTTTATTGCAATATTCACTTGTTTTCATTCATCTTGTCAATCAAAGTCCCATACAATAAGATTGCATTGTGCACCTCCAACTCATATCCGGAGGAATCACGAGGAAGGAGTTCAGAGCCCTTCACGGGAAATCCGGCTTCTAGTCTTGTTTTGGGAGATTGTTGCATCATAATTTTTATTTGTGCATTGATTAGCATTATCACCTATTCACCCCCCTTTAGGCGATTTTCAATTGGTATCAGAGCTTGGACTCTAGGTTTGGCTTAACATCCTTAGAGAGATCCTTAAAATTTGCTAATCAATATTTGCATTCATCCATTCATTCACTAGTAAACATGGCCGATAACATTAAAACCCCTCCTAAATTTGATGGACTTAATTTCCCTACTTGGAAGGTTAGGATGACTATTTTCTTACAATCTTTAGGTAGCTTAGTTGCTAAATCCTTGACCAAACCCTATATTGTACCTGATAGTGATGAAAGCACTTGGACCGAATTTCCTTTAGAGAATATGAGGCTAACTCAAAGGCCCAAAACTCCCTCCTAACCGCCTTGAATGAGGATGACCTTACACGGGTAATTCATTGCCAATCCGCTTATGAGATTTGGCAACACTTGTTGGTCACACACGAGGGAACATCACAAGTCAAGAGAGCTAAGATAGATCTCTTGAGGTCCCAATATGAATCTTTTAAAATGATTGATGATGAATCTATTGATTGCATGATTACATAGTTTACTAAAATCACCAATGCTCTTTCCTCTTTAGGTGATGATATCTCCAATGACCAAAAGGTGCGAAAAGTGATTCGGGCTCTTCCTTCTTCATCGGAGATAAAAGCCACCACCTTGAAAGAGTTGAATGACAAGGACAAAATGGACCTCATTAGTCTCATCGGCAACTTGAAGACTCATGAAATGGAAAAGAAGGCAAGAGAAGATGCCGCTCCTCAAAAGAAGAAATCCATTGCTTTCAAGTCTTCATCCACTCTTGATGACGATGAAGAAGATGAAGAAGAAGATGAGGAGCTCTCCCTCCTTGTACGAAACGTAAAGAGGATGTACCGGAGAAACAAAATCAACTTTAGAAGAAAGTTTGAAGGAAAAGAGGAGAGAAAAATCATTTGCTATAATTGCCGAAAGTCCGGACATATCATGGCGGATTGCCCGGATTTCAAGAAGAAGATGACTTCCTCCTTCAAGCCAAAGAAGCCGGTGGAAAAGAAAGCCTACAAAGCCACATGGGATTCGGAAAGCGAATCCGAAGATGAGGTGGACACGCGAACATGTGTTTCATGGCAAACACACCAAAGGTAACCCCACAACCTCTTGATGAAGATGATGAATTAAGGAAAGAAGTTATTGTACATGCTTTTGTTGAACTCTCCGAAACCTATGATAATAAAAAGATTGAATGCTCTAAATTAGAAAAGAAAGTTGCTTTTCTTAAAAATCAACTTGCTATTATTTCTAGAGAAAAAGATGAAATTACTTCCAATCTCATTTCTGCTCAAAATGAATTTAGTGCTTACAAAGTTGCATGTAAAGCAAAATTTTCTAAGATTGATGAAAAAGAAATTTCTTCTTTAAAAACTAGAATTGTTGACTTTGAAAAGGTTTTGAAGGATTGTGCTTTTAACACTAAGAAACTTGAAGAAATGTATTCTAAAAAGCACACCTCCTATGCTAAAGATTCTCATGTTAAGATTCCTCATGCTCACACATCACACCACACTCATGCTAAATCCACACATGCTCACAAGTCTCACCTCACTATGCTTTTAAATATGGTAGAGTGTATAGATGTACTTATTATGGTAAGAATGGACATTTGGCTAAGTTTTGTTATGACCAAGTAAATAGATCAAATAATCTTGTTTGAGTTCATGGCACTAACTCTTTAGGGCCCAAGAAAATGTGGGTACCAAAATCAAGTCCTAAACTATTTGATGTAGGTACACACCAAGGCTCCAAGATGTAAGGAGCGGTGGTACCTTGATAGTGGTTGTTCAAGACACATGACATGGGACGTCAATAACTTTACAACCCTATCAAGGTACATGGAAGGTGGCACCGTCACCTTCGGGGATGACTCCAAGGGAACTATCATCGGTATAGGTAACATTCAAATTGGTGCATCTCCTATTATAAAAAATGTAGCTCTTGTTGATGGTTTGAAGCATAACTTGCTTAGTATTAGTCAACTTTGTGACCGTGGACTTAAAGTTGTTTTTGATGATTCTTCATGCAAAATTTTTGATGTTAAAACAAATGATTGTATTCTCACCGGTTTTCGTGACAATAATGTTTATATCATTGACATGCTTAATCTAGATTGTTCTACTAAATGCTTGAATGCTTTGATGAAAATTCTTGGCTTTGGCATAGAAGATTAGGACATGCATCTTTTGAGCATCTTTCTAGGATTAATTCTAAGGAATTGGTGAAGGTAATACCTTGCTTGAAGTTTGAGAAAGACCGCATTTGTGGTGCGTGCCAACTTGGGAAACAAACCAAGTCTTCCTTCAAACCAATCAAGGATATCATGTCAACTAGGCCATTAGAATTAATTCATATGGATCTTTTTGGACCAACTAAAACTAAAAGCTTAAATGGTAGTAGATATGCATTTGTTTTAGTTGATGATTTTTTTCGATTTACTTGGGTTTTCTTTTTGGAACACAAAGATCAAACTTTTTCTTATTTCAAGATTTTTCGAAAAAGGATTGAAAAAGAAAAAGGTTTTTCGATTTTGAAAATAAGGAGTGATAGAGGTGGTGAGTTTGTTAACCAACTCTTCATGACTTATTGTGATGAAAAGGGAATCAAGCATGAAATGTCATGTCCTAGGACTCCACAACAAAATGGAGTTGTAGAAAGGAAAAATAGAACACTTCAAGAGATGGTTAGGACCATGATAAGTGAATATGACCTCCCTCAATATTTATGGGCCGAGGCCGTAAACACCGCATGCTATATTTCAAATCGTATTTATTTGTGTAAAAATTCTTCTAAAACATCTTTTGAAATGTATCATTCCAGAAAACCTAATGTTGCATATTTCAAAGTTTTTGGATGCAAGTGTTTTCTTTTGAATACTAAAGATAACTTGGGTAAATTTGATGCTAAGGCTTATGAATCAATCTTTGTTGGATATTCTACTACTAGCAAAGCTTATAAAGTATTCAATAGATCTTCACTTACCATTGAAGAATCCATGCATGTTAAATTTGAAGAATCTAATGTGGTTGTTGAGAATGTTGTAGAGATTGACCCATTAGGTGAAGACATGGAGCGACTATCCTTGAAGGACTCACCCGCTCAAGATGATAAGCAAGAACCAATTGGTGACGTTCAAGAGGATAAAGAGGAAAGTTCTCGACCGCTTCCTAAAGATTGGAGATACGCTACAAACCACCTCAAGGAACTCATCTTAGGTGATGTCTCTAAAGGGGTAACAACTCGCTCCAAGCTCCATGACTTATGTGGTAACTTTGCTTTCATTTCTCATTTTGAACCCAAAAGCATCCTCGAAGCCGAGGCGGACTCATATTGGTTGCTAGCCATGCAAGAGGAACTCAATCAATTTGAGCGCAGCCAAGTTTGGCACCTTGTTCCTAGGCCCCACGATAGACCAATAATTGGTACTAAGTGGATCTTTAGAAACAAGATGGATGAGTCCGGTAATGTCATTAGGAATAAAGCTAGGTTAGTGGCCCAAGGTTACACTTAAGTTGAAGGAATTGACTTTGAGGAGACCTTTGCACCCGTAGCACGGCTTGAAGCCATACATATGACACTAGCTTTTGCATCTTTTAAAAATTTAAAACTTTTTCAAATGGATGTGAAAAGTGCATTTTTGAATGGTTTTATAAATGAAGAAGTTTATGTTGAACAACTCCCGGTTTTGTTAATCATGTTCATCCTAATTTCGTTTTTAAACTTGATAAAGCTTTGTATGGATTGAAACAAGCTCCAAGAGCTTGGTATGAAAGGCTTTCTAGTTTTCTTATTTCAAATGATTTTGTTAAAGGCAAAGTAGACACAACTCTTTTTACTAAGCATGTTGATAATGACATTTTAATTGTGCAAATTTATGTTGATGATATAATTTTTGGATCTTCTAATGAGTTTTTATGCAAGGAGTTTGAAAAGGTTATGCAATGTGAGTTTGAAATGTCTTCTATGGGTGAATTGAATTTCTTTCTTGGACTCCAAATCAAGCAATTGCAAGATGGGAACTTCATATGTCAAGCCAAGTACGCAAAGGAACTCGTAAAGAAGTTTGGACTTGAAGACTCTAAAGTTTGCAGCACTCCCATGGCAACTACAACCAAGCTTGATAAGGATGACCAAGGTAAAAATGTTGATATTAAATTGTATAGAAGCATGATAGGTAGTCTTTTGTATTTGACGGCAAGTAGGCGGACATAATGTTTAGTGTGTGTCTTTGTGCTAGATTTCAATCGTGTCCCAAAGAGTCCCATCTTATTGCGGTAAAACGCATTATTCGTTATATTAAAGGCACAATTGGAATGGGTCTTTGGTATCCGAAAACCGGAGATTTCTCAATGACGAGTTATTCGGATGCCGACTATGCCAGTTGTAGAGTAGATAGAAAGAGTACTAGTGGGACATGTCAATTTCTTGGTAATTGTCTTGTTTCATGGTCCTCTAGGAAACAAAATTCCGTAGCTCTCTCAACCGCCGAGGCGGAGTATGTTGCCGCGGGGGCTTGTTGTGCACAAGTCATTTGGATGAAACATACTCTCCTTGATTATGATTTGCATTATAACCATATAAAAATATTTTGTGATAATACTAGTACTATACATGTGACTAAGAATGCAAATCAACATAGTAAGACCAAGCACATTGAGATTAGATATCACTTTCTTAGAGATCATTTTGAGAAAGGAGATATAGATATTGATTATGTTTCTACGGATTTGCAACTTGCCGATATTTTCACTAAACCACTTGATTTTGCTAGATTTTCTTTCATATGTGGTGAACTTAATGTTTGTGTTATTGAATAACAATGTTTTCTTGACCCTTTTTGATGTATGATAAAAAGGAGGAGAATGAGTTTATGTATGGAAATATGAAGTTCATATGGTTTTGGTTCCATATGAGTTATATATGTTTTTAGTTTTTGATATGGAAATATGAAGTTCATATGGTTTTGGTTCCATATGAGTTTATATATGTTTTTAGTTTTTGATATGTTTTTATGAATTCTTGTAATTTGAGTTTAAGTGTCTTGCAAGTGTTTTATATCTCATGGTGTTTATGGTTTTTGGTTTCATGATGTTTACATGGTTTTTGGTTTCATGATGTTTACTTGCAAATTACAAATTACATAGTTTTTCTTTGTTTAATATAGCATAATTTGAGGGGGAGCTTTCTCCTCCCCTATATTTTTGTTCATAGCCTATTTGTTTTGTCATCATCAAAAAGGGGGAGATTGTTGGCCCAAAAGGTTACACTCTCCATTTGTTTAGAGTTTTGATGATAACAAAACAAATAAGAGCTATTTGGTACTAATTAGTTTGTTTAAGATAAGTTTCAGGTTAGTACCATATTTGGAGGCCATTGCTTAGCTATTGCAAGAACTTTTAGGTTAATGAAGTAAAGAAGGCGTTTTGCACATCAAGGAAGGAACATAGAAGATAAGGCTCTAGCAAGGCATTGCATGACTCAAGACTTCAAGATTGCTCAAGAGACTTAATTAGATTTGTTTTTAGTTTATAGTTTTGTTAAAGAATAGTGAATAGGTTTGAAGCTCTATCACGCACGTTTTTGCACACATCTTATTTCTGAGTTTATTCTTTATAATATGTACAAAATATTTTTATATATAATCTTCTATCAACAAAATCATTCTTATATTTTATACTTATCCCTATTCAAAAATATTTTATTAAAAATCAAATTATCTTCAAAATTCTGTTTTTGTTTTGGCCTTTGACCTGAGCCGGTCAACCGTCCGGTCGGCCGACCCCGTGTCAGGTCAAGCCGGTCGACCGACCCAGTCGACCGAGGTTCTGGCAGCAGTGCGTATCCGTATGCATGTTTCACGGTCGACCGGGCGGTCAACCGAAACCTGCCTGACTGTAAGACATTTGCTCTCTGTATTTTTCGGTCGACCGGCGCGGTCGACCGAGAGCCGGCAACGGCTCTTATTTTTGAACTTCGGTCGACCGACCGGTCGACCGGAATAGCCGTTTGTACAGTAACGGCTATAATTTTAAACATGTTTTATTTTGTCTTTTTCTCTCTAATAAGTGTTTAAATGTCATTTGCTGACCCTAATACTTCCTAATTGACCTTAAGTTTGTTTTATCTCTAAAACCTAGCCCTCTACTATAAATAGGGGTGTTTAGGGAGAGGTTCATTATAAGAAAAATTTGCAAAAGTTTCAAAAATTTAAGACATTCGAAAGAGCTTTGTTTTTTGGTTTTTGTGCTGAAAATTTCTCTCATTCTCTGAAGTGTTTTCCAAAGACTCTCTGATTTCTTTTTCTTTTCCACTTACACACAAGAGCTTCAATCCTCTCATTGTTCTACAAGGATTTTTGTAAGGGAAGAGACATTTCAAAAGAGAGTTTGTGGTCTTTTGATCACCAAGAGAGAACTTGTACTTGAGATTGTAGAGTTGGGTACTCCAGTGTATTTGTAACATCTTTGTGAAGTTATAGTGGTTAGAAATCCTTCTGGGGAAGGCGGGGACGTAGAGCTGGGTGCTCGAACCTCGGAAAAATTCTCGTTGTTTGCGTTTGGTTTACTTGCTCTTGCTTCTTGCTTTACTTTCATTGATCTTATTACTTGCTCTCTATTTTCATTGCAATATTCACTTGTTTTCATTCATCTTGTCAATCAAAGTCCATACAACAAGATTGCATTGTGCACCTCCAACTCATATCCAGAGGAATCACGAGGAAGGAGTTCAGAGCCCTTCACGGGGAATCCGGCTTCTTGTCTTGTTTTGAGAGATTGTTGCATCATAATTTTTATTTGTGCATTGATTAGCATTATTACCTATTCACCCCCCTCTAGGTGATTTTCATAAAATACACTCACCTGAATCGCTTTCCTTCAGTCTGAATTGTTCCTTGTCACGTCCAACAAGCCTGCGCCTTTCCTAGATTGGGTTTAAGAAGAGAAATGAGAGAGGTGATAGGAAATAAAAGTTTATGTGAAAGATTTTCTTCTTTGAAGGATGAATAAAATGAGGTATGGTAATTTATTAGGTTAAGATTTAAATTCAGATTTTTAGCTGGTAAATTACAACTAATAGATTAGGTTGTTTTCAGAATCAACAAGGATCTTATAAATCTTTTAGTTGAGAATTAAAATTTAAAATTGACTTTAAATTTAGTTCAAATAAATTGGCTCAGCTTCATAATCATAAACTAATGTGGCATCATTGTTTGAGTATTAGAATTTGATATAGATGGACTCGGGTTTGAGCCATGGCTTTAACAATTTAAGTAATATTTTTTAAAATTAATTAGTTCCCATTTTAATTATCAATTCAGGTATTATGAAAGGGGAATATTACAATCTACCCACCTTACAAAAAATTTTGTCCTTGAAATTTCAATAAAGCAGGAAAATCATAAAGAGGAGCAAAGTTGATAATGAATAAACATTGATCAAGAATGGACACAATAGGATGAGACTCAAAATAAGAATGATTGATCGCGAATGACGTCTTCTCGCTCTCACATTGCTTATCTATGCATTATGGGCCCACTATGCTTCCGCTGCACGCTCTGATCTCTGTCATCGTTCGAATGTGATATACAGTTCCGAGAGTCAAAATTGGGTAAAAAGAATCAGGATGAATATGAGAATCAAGAAAGAAATACAAATCACATTAGAAGAAGAATTGAAATCAGGAATATCAAAACCAAGAGTTAGACTTTCAAAGGAGAATGATCAATTCTCAAGTGGACTCAGCAACATAATGTGAATAATATATGTAGATTGCAGTGTTAATATAACTCGTCTCAAGTCAATGGTAAGAATCAGGTCCATTTTGTGTCGAAAATCGAATGCCAAATCTGGCTCTGATACGAAAAAACCCTGTCACATCCCGCTTCCCAAAATACGCTGGAGCAAAGATGCGACGAGAGTCGGCGACGTATATACATGAGGAAAAACCCCACGTATGCACGCTAAGCCTAAAATAACCTAAACAAGTTATATAAATTAACAATAAAGATAATAAAGTTACTGCAATAATACATTTAATTCCCACATATGATAATATCATTCTACGAATCATATAGAACAATATAGAGTCCAAGCAATAGAAAATCAAAGGAACTCAACAGAATGAAAGAAAAGACAAGAACTATACTAAAGAATCTGGTGATCAAGCAAATGGGACTCGCACTCCATAGGAACACCTGATCTCCTTAGATACTTGATAAACAGAATGTAACGACCATAGATCTGGATGTGCAAATCTAGAGAGTCAGAACTCATAATGAGTATGTAAAAATGAGGGAATGGTGCACGTGCAGTTCCGGTGTGAACATAGTGTAATATTGCTAGTATAAAATGTACTGAATGAGAATATCATGAATAAAACTAAAATTGACAGTATAGCACAACTTAACATCAATCAGCATATTACAGTGTTAAGATACATGCAATACATAACTTAAGAGTAAAGTGGATCAGTCTGTTATAATTATATGTCTGGTCAAGTGTCTATCATATTATATATGTCTCATGTATCTATCAAGGAATATAGGCATATAACAAGTAAGCACACATCAACTAAAGTGTATGATATCAGTATGTTGTTATTATGTTAGCGAATACCAATTGTGACATATAATAAACGCATCCCATACTACGCCTACTACACATGTCAATCGGGGTTATAAGTTATTGAAACTGATTGCTTAGATATATTGTCTGTATTTTAAGTGGGTCCCGTAAATACCCGGGACTACAATCCAGACTCCTGGCGCTGAACCAGGCCCTACTGTAAGGTAATCAGGTAACATGTATAACAGGTCAGGTAATATGTATAATATGTATAAACAGGAATAAGAACAGGACGAGATGTCAGTCACCCCACAAGAACTTTGCAGTGGGACCCTCTTTCGGGTGCGCAAACTATATCCTAGGTCCACCCAAAATACAGAAGTTGTCTCCTCTATCAATTTTTTCAATCCTAGTGTAAGCTGTTTAATGTCATGTTATTATTTTATCAAGATAAATTTAAGGACATGTTACCTACATCACTGGGATAAGTCGATGATAGTCACGGTAACAACATCAATAGTGTAGCAGGATATATGATGTCAAAGGACAGGATAAGCAGGACGATATTATTACCGTATAAAAATATTTTTTAGCAACTTTAGTAACATAGACAGTATATTTATCACGTAAATGTCATGTATAATAAATCAAGTCTTGCAATGGATGCCACTATATATGAATTCAAAGTTCATTGTTCGATTTTTTGAACTTTTAACTACTTACCATCACTTTAAAATATTATCAAAATATCCAAGTATCAATAATTCAACTCATTCAATTTCTAAAAATTACTAATTATTGTCAGTAATAATCATATTGGTTTCATGCAAGTAGAGTTTGGACAATTAAGAGAAAATAGAAATTAATCTATTTAATCTTAAATATTATGAATTTGGTGATTACCATAATTCTAGAAATTAACTGATTGAAACTTATTTATTTTTCAGAAGTTAATAAATATTTATTAAAATATTTTTAATATTTATATCCAAGAACAACACATATATTATTATTATACAATAAATTAAATTTAGGAATTATGATTTACTAGACGTTAGAAAAATTAATCAAGTGACTTGATAATGAAATATTTAATGAATAACTTTTCAAGATATGTTCATGTATAACAAAATATAAATTATTTAAAAATGCAGAATAAATACTAAGTCTTAATCGTTTGCATAATTTATTTGAAAGATACATTCTTTATTTTAACTTATAATTAATATTATTTATTAAACACAACGATAATGATTTGTTTAAATAGATTTAATAAATAAGAATACTCACTATAATATTCAGAGTTTAAAATATAATTTTTCAGGAAAATCTTTATTGTTTATTTTAATTCTTAATAATTTCTAAGGAATATCTATTTTGATAATTCAAAACATTATAATTATTTCTGAATTTGGAATTACTTTTATGAAACATGTAAAATAAATATATGAAGTACAAAAGGGCATCACAAATCGGTATACTATATCAAAATTAAACAATTACTAAAATGCATAAATATTCTTAATTTATAATCTAACGTTTCGAGAAATCTTCATTACTTATAATTATTTTTAAGTATTTTCTTAAGAGTAAACATTTACTAATTCAGTTTCAAAAATCAATAATTATTTATTTAAAAATTTATTTATATGAATTTATGTAATCACAACTGAATAATTTTAGAGCAAAACCACATAGTCATTTGCATAAATTACGTCATGAGAATTTGTAATTTTCAATGCAAGAAAATTAACTAATAAATTCGAATGGCTAAGACTTAATTTTATATTATTTTGATTTATTTCACTGCCAAAATAATTTTACAGAGTTAAGGATTCAGTTTGTGAATTTATACAATTTTTTTTTGATTTTTTTGGATTTATTTCCATTTTTCTGAATTATATAAGCGTAAAGTCAATTAAAATCTTTAATGGGTCTGGACTGCTGTAGTGTCGGTCTAATCTGCTACAGTATCGTGTTTGGGTTTGAGTCTGCTACAGTGTCAGGTTTGGGTCTACTACAGTGTCGGATCCAGGTCTGCTACAGTAACCTTTTCTAATTTTATTGAATTTAATTTGTCTTTTTATGTTAAAAATATAAAAAATCAAATAAAAATAATGATAATTAGGAGGCACTTCTTGGGTATCCTTACATATTTTTATTTGATTTTTAGAGTGGAGTTTTGATAATGAAATATGTGAAACAATATAACATGCTCAAGGTGTTCAGTGAAATACCCGAATGAAAAAAATCATATAAAGTAAAATTTACTCACTTGAATCGCTTCCCATCAGTTTGAATTATTCCTCCTCATGTCCAGCAAGCCTGCATCTCACCTAGATTGGATTTAAGAGGAGAAATGAGAGAGATGAGAGGAAAAAGAGATTTATGTGAAAGAATTTTTGGATTTTTACTTCTTGGAAGGATGAATAAAATGAGATATGATAATTTATTAGGTTAAGATTTAAATTCAGATTTTTAGCTGGTAGGTTACAATTGATAGATTAGGTTATTTTTCAGAATCAATAAGGATCTTATGAGATCTTTTAGTTGAGAATTGAAATTTGAAATTGACTTTAAATTTAGTTCAAATAAATTGGCCTACCCTCATAATCACACACCAATGTGGCATCATGATTTGCATATTAGAATTTGATATAGATGGACTCGAGTTTGAGCCATGACTTTAGCAATCTAAGTAATATTTTTTTAAATTCATTATTTACCATTTTAATTATCAATTCGGGTATTATGAAAGGGAAATATTATAATACACACACGCGGTAGAGTTACAATACACATTGGTGTAACTAAGTTAAGTTACACATACCATTTTTAATCACAAAAAAAATTATTTGGTAAGATACAAACAAAGTTTAATGTGAGTGGTCCCCACAAGGTGTTTAAAAAATGTGCGGTGGAAAGAGGAATGTGTAATTTAACTTTGTTTCACCTATGTGTATTGTAATTCTAACTATATACATACATACATACATACATATATATATAGATATATATATATATATATATATATATATATATATATATATATATATATATATATATATATATATATATAATGAAATTTTATAAAAAATAATAATCATTTCTTACTGGATGTTTTACTAATTTTTATCGATTCACACATTTCTATTAATCCATTAAGAATATTATCATTTCATTGTGAACACCATCAAAATTTTATCGAAAATATTGTTTTCGTCCTAGATAAACAAGTTAGGAGATTTTAGTAATCCAAGAGAAATGACTTTTACCAAAAAATATACCCCGGATAAATGATGATGAGTAGAAGTCTCGACATTAGAGATCAATGCCCATGACTTATTTTTCCAGCCAAAGAAAAGGAAAAAGGTAGAAAAATAAAAAAAAATGAATTCTTTCTCAAAACTCAAGCCTCAATCATGCTATTATATCTTCGAAAGTAATCTTTATTGATATATCAATAAGCAATTCAATGATGACAAATATGCAAAGACCTTTTGATTGAGTTTTTTTTATCAGCATAGAAAAATACAGAATTTCAGGCGTTAAGAATAGAAAGTGTAAGGTGCTCAATACTACCACGATAGCAAGTGGTGGATCGTGATTCACAAGGAGAGACTTGCGATGGAAGCGTATTGCAAGTTCTCTTTAGTTTACTTGAAACGGTTAAAGGTTCTTCTCTTGTTCTTATAAAGAAAAGAAAATAAAGTCTATTGTTAAGCTAAGAAGAAAGTGATAGATTGAGAAGGTGGAAAAAATGAAAAATGAATTTGTACAAAAAAAATAATAATAGTAAAGAGTTGAGAGTTATGGTTGGTGGTAATCTAACCTAAAGATTAAAAGAAAAGAAGAAAAACTCTAAAAGTACTTACTTACCTCTTCCGGTTGATGCCTTGAATCCTTGGCAAAGAATTACCTCGTCTTGAAGGCGAGCAAAGCATTTCAAATAAGATCTTCTCCGTTTTCGATCTACTGTATGAATTAAGGGGCAAACTAAACTAACAAAGGAACAGTTATCCATCACCATAAGCCATCAAGGGCACTTGCAATGGAAAGGAAGGTTCGATACTATATGTTTCATTTGGATTATCATCAAAATCTGATAGAAAAAGAGTAAGAGAAGAAGAAGAACATAAAAAATGTAAATTTGATTTAATAAAGTAAAAATAGAAGAAAAGAAAAACAACTTAACCAGTGTCACCCTCAGTACAAGCTTCACTCTCATTCCTCCATGAAACTCTTCTCTAATCTCAGTTACATAAATAAAAATAAAAAATTACATAAATAAAAATAAAAAATTACATAAAAGAAAATCAAAAATCTAAGTTACAAACTAAAGTATAGCCTAGCTTATGCATTCTGCTGAATCGTTCTCTCTGGTTTCAGAATTTGCAGGTATTTATAGCGAAATATGGAAGAGGAAGGTGTGTCTGAAGATAGGGGAGAAAACGCTCCCAGTATCTCAACTACTTGCCGCGGATCCGCGGCCAGCCGCGGATCCGCGGCCTGGATATGGCTATATGGCCACATCCAGGGGGAGGATCACGGGGAGTTGGTCCTTTTTCCTTTTATCCAGATAGATCTTCAGTTTGATCTTCTCGTTTTGTCAATTCTTTCGTTGATCTTCTGTTAACTAACTAGATCAATAAAAATTCGAGCCTAACTGGTATTTATTTAGTGTTATCTTTCCTGATATGCACTGATCTTAAGCTGAAATTACCTTATCTCTTTGATCTTGATTTAATCTGAATTTCAGTGGGCTTTGGGCTTATTTCTCTTCCTTCTCTCTGGTAAAAGCCCTGCAAATAATTAGACAAATAGATATTTACATAGCAGAATTTATTAAACAATAAATATGAAAATGTGAAGATAAATATGCAATATCAGTGGCCGATCACACCCCCACACCTATCTTTTGCTCGTCCTTGAGCAAAACAAAATAAAAAGTAAAACAGAACTAAACTAGTCTAACTCACTTTCGTAGGAATCACAGTTGCACTTAGCATATGCAACAAGCCATTAAACCTCTAGGTTACTCCTAGAGGATGAGTTTTGTCTCATGAGAGTTTTCAGTGGATTACACCCACGAAATCCATAAAGAAAAAGAAACAAAGTGTTAATATTTTCGAAAAGCGTTTTGAAAATAGAGAAAATATTTGAAGTATCATTGTAAATTTCAAGTAATCTATAAGTATAGGAAAAATAAAATTTTCATAAGCTTAGTCTCTATTCAAAACTTGTTATCAATCAAGGTGTAATATCCCTAGTTTAAAATACTGTATTTTAATTTTTTAAGTATTTATTTGTTTTATTGGTTATTTTATTATTTGTTAACTTAATTTTTTTAGTTATTATTGTTATTAAATATACAAATTATTTTTAAGATGGTAAATAGTGATTTGGCCTATATATAATTACCAATATTTCTTATCAATATTTTAATTACTTATTACTATTAGATTATTATTATTATTATTGTTAGTGTTTATTAATTATTATTAGTGTTACTAATTAATATTACTAATTATGATTCTTGTTTTTATTATTAGTTACTACTATTATTATTGTTGTTATTGTTAATATTACTTGTTGTTAATAGAGTTTATTATTATTATTATTAGTAGTAGTATGGTTATATAATGATATTGGTATTATTATTAATGTTATGGTTAATTATTTTTAGTGTTATTATTAATCATTAATATCATTATGGTTTGTATTTATTATTATTTGTAGTACTTTTCCTTCCCCTTGATTCTATACCCATTAACTGTATCCTTTATCTATGATCCTACCCATTATCTAATCCATACCCGTTATCATATACCTATACCCATTTACCTAAACCCACTATCTCATACCCAATAACTAACCCTATATAATCTAATCCTAAACCTAATCCTAATTATCATCAACCTAATCTATCTCCTCCCAATCCAGCCGCCAACACAGCCGCAACCCCCATCTCCTCTCCTTCCATCACGGCAGCCCCGGCCTTCTTCCCTTCTCCCCTCCATGACGATCATTAACCAACGCCACTGTGCCCCTTCTCTCCTTCCATCACGGCAACAAGCAGCAGCCTTTGCTTCCTCTTGCGCAAGCTCCCGCCATGGCCGGGCAAGTACCGCACCTCCTCGACGAACCACAACAACTCCAGCACCCGCAAGCCACGGTGACAGCCCATGATCTCCATTCGGCCCCTGACCTCTCTTCTCTAAACCACAGCAGCCTACGCATTCCAGCAGCCCATGCTCCCTCCTCCATGGCCCCCTTGTAGGCCACATACCACCAGGCCCCCCAGCCAACTCCAGCAGCAGCGATAACACAGCACACCTGCAGCAACAGCGGCATCACAGCACTCCAGCAGTAGCCGTAGTAAGGTCCAGGCCGACGCCATCTCTCCGACAAACTCCGGTGAGCCTTTGCGACCCTGATCTCCTCGAGCACTCCTCCGGCAGCCCGCGTCCTCACTGACGTCCTCGACTTCCTCCGCCTCCGCTGGCGAGTGACCCCGTGTTGTGAGCTTTCCCCATGTCGTGAGTTCCTTTCTCCCCTCTCATTTTGTGTACAATGCTTTTGTGTTCATGTGGTGAGTGTGTTTTGATAAATCTACTATTGTCTGTAAGGTGCTGCATGCATGGGTGTGTATGTGTTTGATTAATTGTATGAGTGTGTATATATATTTAATGTATGTGTGGGTATTTTTAAATATGTGCATGTGTAATGCTTGTGTTAATGTATGCGTATGATGGTGAGGGTATGCCCATATGTATATATATAGGTATGTATAGATATATGTATGTATATAAGTGTATGTTTGTGTATATACCCGTATATGTATGTGTATGTAGGTGTACATGTATGTGTCAGTGTGCTGGGGAGTGTGTTTAGTATATATTTATGTTTATATGTATGTGTTGGTTGCGTGCTACAGTGTTTCAGACCCGTTCGGTGAGATCCGAACCCAGTTACAAGAGACCCGGACCCGATTCGAATCCGTGCTCGTTGTGGACCCGATACATAGATGATTCGAAGACCAATCTATGAGATGATTCGTAGATCAGTACCTGTTTGTGCAGTGAAGACCAGACGGCAATTTGGTTCCGAAATCGCGTCATTTCATGTGAGTGTTCGTTCTTGTGTATTTCCTTATTTACCATTGTCAGTATGTATTTTCATGTTACTCTTATCATTTCATGTAACTTTCTGTTATATTTTACCAGTTGATTACTTTATACCACTTCATGAGACATATGTGATTGTTCACTTTATTTACGTAGTTGATAGGAGCTTGTATCAGTATCATTTCATGTGTTGGTAGTTTGTCACTGTTGGCTTAGACCTAGTTTTGATACACCTTAGACTGTGACTTGACTCGGCTTGATCTTGAGGTTGATATAATTTGTATTAGCTATCAGATTTGATATTCATGTATTTGGTGATTATTCCGATCGAAACTTTTTTAAAATATTGTGGACAAGTAGATCGGTGCCTCTATCGATATGAGACGATTTAGATATACCACAAATAATAGATCAGATGTAGTTGATGTTAGACATTTCGGGACTCGATGTGTTTTTCATCAGTATATTAGTATTCTTGCTAGTTTCTATTTAATTATTTATTATGCTGAATTTGGTCTTAATTGTGAGGAAAGTTGAATTGTGATTTGGATTAATCTTGAGTGGAGTTAATCTAGAATTTACATTCTTTATATCAGATCTTGAACTCATTAAGATGAGATTGACATAGCTGGATTTATAGTTGTGAGTATTTAGAATTTATTTAGATGATATTTTTTTGATGTTGAGTATCAGAAGTAGATATTCTAGACCATATGTTGTGAGGATGATTCCCTTACTTCGTTAAATTTCAATATCTGTTGACATGTTGATCTCGAGAATATACCATATGCTCCATGGTAGTTATTGATTACTTCAGTTAATAGAGATTGAGCTATTGTGATAGTGATCTATTCGATATCGATGATCTTGTACTTCAGAGTTATCAGATAGCAGTCATCACTTTATCAGTTATTGGTGAGATTATTTGTTGGTGATCATATGATGTGTTCAGAGTTTATAGGAGTTGATAGATATCTGTAATAGTTACCAGTTGTTAGTGACACTATTGTATTAGTGGCTATATCTCCAGTATCTTATTTCAGATGTCAGATATTAGTTGTCAGTTACTCATTTATCAGATATCAGTTGTCAGATGTCAGATTATCAGCTAGTATTGACATCAGAAG